>JAQGBJ010001146.1:0-26148 GCA_034698345.1 Sphaeridia pumilis | reverse complement strand
GGCAGGTGTCACATTTTAGCCAAGTTTGGCGGGTGGGGGCGCCATTTTCCTTCAGTCTCAGCCCCACGCTTCACTTGGTCCAATGACAAAGGGGGCGAAGCAAACAAGACAACAATCACAGCAAGAGCAAAATGACAACAAGTAACTGACTTGTGACTGGTGGGGGGAGGGGGATGCTGTAACACTGCGATTACAATGACGGCGACGTCTTTTTGTGTGTGTGTTAAAGTGCGTATGTTTATGTGTAAATGTGCGAGCAGAGCAGGATGCAAGTCAGGTGAATATCGCGGAATTGATCTGATAATACGACGAGGATTGATGGCGCTAATTGGAAACAGTAGCAGCAGGAGCATTCTGTCATAAAAACGATAGTGAAAATGTGGATTAATGCGCCTGACTTTAATGCACTTGTCTCATTCATCTAGCAAAACAGCGACCTGCGCTTACATCACGTGAAAAGTAAAACTTTACGAGGTGAACGATCGGCTTTTGCACATTTCATACACCTGTAATTGGAGGGAATCAGCAAAAACATGAGGTGAAAAATACACTTGGAAAGTATATTTTTTGCAAATTTAGCCACGGGGCCAGAATAAAGAGGCACATAAATGTCACTGGTAAACGAAGGCGCAAAATTTATAGATCCTAATTCTGATGCGAAAAAGAGAAAATTTGCACGCTTATAATCAGGTCAGTCAGTCTCATTATTATGATGGCAGTAAGAGAGAAACCGCATGTGTCATTTGGATTTGTTCCTGATCAATACATAACACGATGATTGCATTACGTGATACGTGGCTGACATTATTATCAAACACTGTATCATGTTCTTGTAAGTAGCTAATTCAATAATAACAATAATTATTATAACCCTGTGTGTAATTTGACGGCAAACGTTGCAATTTTATACAAAGAAGAATAATGAATGAATACGGAAGGAAGGAAGAAGAAGGAATGGTGATGAGTGATGGGAAAAATTCTTGACCAAGATATGGCAGGGAGGGATGTGATAATCGAATGGAAATAAAACAAACTTTTATACCCAATAAAACTTGAGGCAAAGGGTATACAGCTTAATAGGTAAACTTTCTAAGCCATTACATCCGTGTGTTATTAGGATAATGGGGTATATGGGAACATTGAGGAGCATTGGGAAAAGGACTCATCAGCTATTGCCGTGTCTTACGTAAGTGCTTCCTTTCGGAAACAGCGTGTGCATTTGGCATTAGCGAATATCAACTTTTTTGGCTCAAAGATCAACTTGTCTTTTGGATCAAGCCCTATACTCCGCAGTAGTACTATACAGTAGTTGAAGCCAATCCTTTACACCACTTACACTTTTGTTGCTGCAGTTTCTCGTTTTTTATCTATCAAAACAAGCTTAATTGCGATTCATGTGTAATGGAAAACAATGCAGTTTGCGACTGCAACGGCAAAAAACGCCGACAACCATCCGATAAGGATCCTTTTCGCTACTTCTTCTTCTTCCTCCGAGCAGCGTAAGACAACAAGGCTGAGAGATTTCGTTTTTTTGTACCAACAAACGCTCCTGCAATATATTGTTTGTCTGCCACGTGAAGGAAATTATACGTTACTCACGCACGATTCCGCACCACCTAATCAAGGGAATGTATTTTTCATTAAATTGTTGTAAATTGGGGAAACTTACTTCCTTTGTCATGTCTCCTTGTGTTGTGAAGATTCGCAGTGATACAATTTCACCAAACGACAACGGCAAAACAACTCCTAATTAACGTCCTTTATATATCAGCCTCACCTCCGTCTCCTCCCCCTTCAACGTCATTTCAAATGTGTATAACAAACAAGGGGCCTCTGGCCATTTCCTCCGTGCCACCACCATATAACACTTGATCCTGTGTTTCGTCAACGGCGTCGACACTAGGAGGAGCTGCGAACGCTTTCAGTCTCGCGAATACACCAAATTAAAGCGCATAATACCAGTGCCGAGACATTTTGCCAATTCTAAATAAAATTCTTCCAGCAAGTATTGTCCAAGAAACTTTACACTTTACCCACTCCAGACAAGACATGGACACGAGCAAAAAAATTCGACCTTGCAGCCGCTTTAAATTTCATCCTTAATTGTTCCATGCGTACTTGTCCCTATTTGTAACTCTAGACTCTTGTTCCTTGTTCAAACGGCCTTCATGGACATGGCGATCACATTCAAAAACGCATTGACTAGGCTGTAACAGTTTGCTGCGTTAGCAAGCATATAAATAAAAATTAACGACCCTCCCTTTTTGCTTGTATGCACATGTTACGGTATCTTGCGGCTGTCAAACAGGAACCTGAATGAACAAGTAGTTTAACTGAATCATACTTTTGCTTAACGTAGTTAGCAGCCCCGTCCACATGCTGTTCAGATGAGTAAACTGCATCAATTCAGGTTATGATAATTGGCCTTCTGTCGGCAGCAAGTCTGTAAATGCATACACATACACACATACTGTACAAGATACAACAAGTTGGAAATGGGTCACTGAATAGGACAGGAATTCCAAACCGGCACAAATTGGTGTTAATGGAGGCATCAATCGGAAGTATTTATTTTTAATTTACACTCTTATGGAGCTTCCAACAATTTCGTCATCACGCACCCCAATCTTTATTCATGTTTATTGCATCGGCATGCGTATCATAGAAAATTTCGACTTTACTCTTTACTGTGCTATAACGGATAGCTTGGACAAAATTCGGAGAAGAGTAAAAGGTATAAAATGGAGCCAGGTTTTTGGCAGGGAGCACAACAGAATACTTTGTACACCTTTTGCCATGCATGAATATTAGCGGGGGGAGACGTTGTTAGATTGTGGGACAGGTGTGTGCGTAACTGGATTTAGGACGATGGGTAAAGATGAAGAAATTTGCTGGGCAGACGTTGTTGTGCATATTGCGAATTCGATATATGTAACAAATGACCTTACTTACGCATGAACAAGAGATGAGAAAAATACGCGTTGTATATAGAATGAGCAAATTAGGGTTGGGTTCTTCTTTGAGGTCTATTAAGAGCCGAAATTAGCCGGAGCAAAATCAGCAATACAGCGTGCTACCAGCCAGTCGTTGTCAGTTCCAGTCTTGCCGGCAAACTCGCCATTTACCATGATAAGCGTCTCTCTAACCACAATACAATGCAGTTATCACTAAAAGCTTCTCCTAGGAGATTTGTTTTTAGACAGTTGCGTAACTGTATGCTTCCTTCCCACTGCCAAAGCTCGCCTCAGGTTTCAAATTGTTGTTAGTCATCCACCAACTCAAGCTTGTCTGACATGATATTCGCATGAGTCGCAAGTCTCAGGTGGAAACGACACAAATATATAAATATCACACGATTCTCCAGTGTCGCTGTATCACATTCGAGTTGTTTGCCACCAAGTAAAGAGTCGTTGAAACCAAATCTAAAGCCTCGCTAGTGGCGATCATGGTAAAAGGCTTAACGCTCCCGGCGGGTGTCATTGACGATTAACGTGTTTAATCATAGTGTTCGTGGCTCCAAATTACGTCACGGAGAGTGAGTAAGAGTTTGCTGGTCAAACGGAAACCCCGCTTAATTTCCGTGGTACCGGACGCTCACACGAGGATCTGAACGAAACGCCGGTTGTGTCCTGCAAAAGGTGCAGTTTTGACGGCAGCGCTAACAGAAACAAGTGTTGTGGACGCTTTCAAAATTCATACCTGTTGACTGTCATTCTTGTTGATTCTGCTGTGCACTTGAAGAGTTGAGAACGTGGCTCATTTGATAAGAATCATAACATTGCAACTACGGCGAGTGATAGTGATATATTTGCAGAGCTTCGGTGCCCAAGTCGACGAGACGAGAATATGGAAGGTTGAATGCAAGTCCGACAAGTAAGAATGCGGGAAAATATTGATTTCCAGCTAGAAATTTTATGTTCTTGTAACCCTTTACCTTTGTATTGCATATATACGGATTTTTCCAATCCAGAAACATTAAACATGTTGTGGATAAAAATTGGCATCCTTCAAGCCATGAGTCACTGTTCTGTGAAATACTTATGAAACAGTAAATAAATACTACTTTTAGTTTCCCAGAAATTATAATTGAACTTAAAGTTTTTAGTTGTTAGTTTTTACATTTTTCTCCTCTTGGAAACATTTGAGGAACGCTGCTGCCAGCGCTTGGGCGTCTTAATCGGCTTTCAGATGACATAATTTTACTGCTTCTATAACTTTCACCGGCATTGTACGACCAAATTTTATAATGAACAGGGTTGAAGTTTTGATGACATGTATTTCGGTGTACAGTGATAAAAATATTAAGATTTTCGCCTACACTCATGAACTGACGAAATCTTTCAGATTTATCAAACTATTAATCATTTACACTGTACGTCTTTGGCAAAAATGCTTTAATATGCAGACTTACTGTTCAAATCCCGTTTTCTTTGAAGATTAATTTACAAGCTAAGTACATATATCGGTCGGTCTAAATTTGACGCTCACTCGGACCATCTTTTCGGTGATAAGTTGAGCGATTTAACTGTATTTCAAAATTCCAACTCCATTTGCGAAAGACTATTTCATGTTGACGCACATAACTCTCCTGCTCAAGGTGTTTGAAATTACGTAACAAACTGGGATTTTTAAGAGGCTTTGAAACAAAACGTAAGCTCATTACGGTGGACGTAAATTTGTATAGCATGTAGGCGTGTGTGGACCGGACCTTGACGATTTTATCTCGTGTAGAAAGCAGACTGCCCGTTTGAGCCAAATGTGCGCATTCATGAATGAAAAATTATTACGTGGAAGGTTTCTTTTGCCGTAGTTTTTTGGGCTCTTCTTTGAATGACGGAATCTGTCATTAAAAGAATGAAAAAGTTATGGAGGTTGAACACTCTCATCTCGAAGAAGCCAGTCTGAATTTAGCACTTTTGGTGTCAATGTCAGTGCGCTTCTTCTCTGAAGCGTTATAACCTTTGAAAAATCCTGGTAGTCTTACGTAATTCTGTATTTTCCAGGTGTACTACTCCACTGTTGAATCATCTCGTTTTATTGTGCAACTGCAATTGCAATGGCGGTGCATCGGCCAAGGCTGTTGAACAAACGACCGGCAAAACTGATAGACTGGTGCGGCATCATTGCCGTGATTGAACTGGCGCTGATTGCCAGTTACTGCCAATGCAGAGTGCGACACAGTGGCCAAGTCAGCGACGACGAATATGGCGTTCACAAGCGCGTTGTCATCTCCAAACAACGAGACCTGTCAGATCACTTTCAAACGTACGAGTCTTCCTGTTCGGCGTTTGCCAATTGCGAAGAATTGCTCAATTCCAAATGTTCAGCTATCCGACAGCAGGACGAGAACGTTCTCGAAGGGCAACTTCGGTCCAAGCTCGGCGCTACCAACAATTCGGACATTTGGTGTTCTTGCGAAAAACGGGCATGCAGTATTGTGTACAGGGTCGACCAGGCAACGACCAAGATCAGCGACATTCTCGTCAAAGGGCTTGCAGACCAAAAGGCCAACATCATCATCAGTGCTCAGTACTTCTCCGATCCAGATGAAACGTTCCAGTTGGCGAAACTTCGAGGGGAAAACGTTGCAAATGAGGTCTTGACGGATGTCGAATACAAATATTCTTATGACACTGGATACTTGGATGTTGCGGTAGGTCATAGGGCTTGTTCACACAATTAGATTGCTAAAGCATGCAGATTTCAGTTTTTAACTACTTCAATGGTTACTTACAGATGCTGAACGTCACAATGGAGCTGAACGGTGGGTTCTCAGTCATACAGAACTTCACAATTGTCTTGCAAGACAGACACCGGAAGAGACATAATCACAAAAAGGTTGAACACAAGCACGTTCTAGACAAAATAGAGCAAATGAACAAGTACTGGTTTGAATCTGACTGTGCTTACGGGGAATACGTTGAAGACTCCTGGAATTTCGGCTGTGGTATCCCTGGAGTAGTCAATAGTGGCAAATCAACTGGCTTCTGGTTCCCTTGTGAAGAAAAGGAATGTAGTCTATTTTTTGACGGTACTAAGATTGATCCCGTCAGGGCCGTTGTTGTTACTGGGTTCTTTCAAAATGGCGAAATCCGGCTGCTTGGCAAATCACACCTGACGGATGAGTTTAAAGTTATGACGACACAGACTTTTGTTTCAGAACTTGTTCATAGAGTTGTGTTTGATCTCAACCCTGATGCAGCAGCTAAAGTAAACAATTTTTATGCATACATAGTAGCTGAAACTTAAATTATTCAAATTAAAACACTAATTTCTGTTCATAGGTACTACAGCTAGAAGTAATCTCGAATTCAGGAGGAGTCATGGCGGTAGATAAAGCAGTCGTCCATACAGGGCAACTTGACCCTGTTACTGAAGGCTCGTACGCAGCGGGTTCCACCACAACGAGAAGTACAACAGTTCAACCGAAAGTATCCTCCAGTTCCCACAATGCCTTCAATAGTATTACTCCACTGATAGCTTTAACAATTGCACACATTGTCAAGTCACATTTCCTTTGAACTCATTTTCTGAGTTGAGTTTTACTGTCATGATAAACTGTGTTTATACTGAACAATGTATAAGCGATTTCTTAATAGTTGGACGCTTCCAATACCAAAGTACCAAAACGAAGCTAAAGCTGGACATGACTTGGTTTGGTTAATAACAGATACAACTATAAATTTCGTAAGAGTTCCTAGTAAAGGTATTGTTGGCTGCGAGCTACAAACCAGAGCTTGTTGAATCAGAATGAGATAATGACACATTAACCTCATTCAAGTAACAAAGAAATAAATTATGTTTTCACTGGCTATCTGACTTACAAGATACAAGAATTTCGCTGTGACTGAATAAGTAGGAACACAAATGAAAACTAGAACTAACCATAATTCGGTGCTGTATATCATTGAATATAAGCTAAACTGTTTCAGGTGATACACGTCCCGTATTACACGGGATGGGTACTGGGAACATGCTGGTACATAGAAAACAAAGTGAAAACTTCAACGCTATCAATTAAAAAGTAAACTGGAGTTGCCTAGGCCGCATGAAATCATCCACAACCTCATCAGTTACTTGAGCTCGTCTAGCTTGGATTTCCGCCACTTGCTTCTGAAGGACACCGATAATCAAAGCCTTAATTTCACCACTTAGGAGCTTGCCAGAAGAATAGTCCTGCAAAATTTTATAAAGAGCAGCATAGTTAAATGGCAGAAGAACCAATAGCACATGTATTTGATTGCATTAAGCCTGGTTACCTGTCGGATTTTTTCAAGCTCAGCGTCATCGGGATGGAAAAATTTAAGATACTGATAAGATATGTCCAGGTCACAGTTACCACCAAGTTCTCGATGCTCTTCAACAGTTACTCTGCCACCCGAAAAAGCGTACTTGTTGATCTGCAAGTAAATATTTGTCAACTAGGGGTTTCGCAGCGAATAAACACTCACGAGATGCTAAGACGCTACCTTTTTCTTGATTTGGTTCGGAGTATCAGTCAAGAAAATAGCAGAATTTTCATCAGAAGCTGACATTTTCGTTGAAGCTCCTTGTAAAGCTGGGAAAAATGACGAATGCATTAAAGCAGGTTTGAGGAAACCCAACCGAGGAGCAACGTCACGGGCCATTCGGAAGTATGGATCCTAAAAATTTAATAATACATCAAGATACGCCTTATACAAAACCCTGACTACCAGCAATGCTTTTACCTGATCTATAGCACATGGGATCAGACAAGGTATATCTTTGCGATTTTTGAAGAGGAATGGGAAGCTTGTTGATAAACACGGAGCAACTTCTACTGCTGGAAACTGTACTTTTCCAATACAATCTGCAACCACAAGGAACAACTTTAGTTTCAACGTCTCCTATTGTATAATTTCCGTTGGAACAGCAACTTACCAGTGTCAGTGAAGCCAAAAATACCTCTCGCTTGATTGAATGTAACGCTTCTCGATACCGAAACAATATTTCTGTAGAATTCTGGGCTTTGTCTGCAAAAATTAACCCTTTTAGCCGAGCTGTTCTACATCTTAAGCTTGTTCATACTTCACATACGTACCCGACGTAATTGAAATCAGTGAAGATGAAAGTTTTATTAACGTCAAAGCCGCATGAAATGATGTCCTTCGCGTTCTCTCTGGCTAACTACAATCAAAATTTACAGAATTCAATATGAAAGTCGATTCACACAAGCTTGATCAAACATAATGACATTTCCCTGGACTTACTTTCATTGTCTCCTCAACACTAAGATTCTTCCATAGGAACTTCTCATCATCAGTTAACTGGATCACCAATGGTACATCGAAAGCATCCTGCAACCACCTACAAAACAACTTCATTCATGAATATATCTTGCTGAATTTACCTTCTCACCTGACAAGAGCAACCCCCCACCCTTACTTTGTCATCATGAACGGGATTAGATGTCCCAAATGCATCGCTGTTGAAGATGGACCTCGTCCTGTGTAAAGATAAAATGGTTTTCCTTCTTCATGTCGCTTTAGAATACTAGCAAGGTCACGGTGGCTGAAGAATATTCCCCGCTTGATGAATGGATGTGCTGGCCGACCAGTAGCCTTCTCAAGTTTTTCTATTAGCTCGGGCGAGATAAGTTCACAACCAAATCTTTCTACAGAAAAACAAAAGGGACAATTACTACATAAACATTCAATCAACATATACTAAATCGTATCGGAATTTTTGTGTACTTACTGATCAGCTTATCGTAATCAATTCCTGTTTCTGCTGCACTAACCACGTTCCATGGTGTAACAGTATCTTCAGCAGCTGGTGCACCATCACCACTGACTCTCATTTCCTCCATTGATTTTTCGATGGACATTTCAAAATCTTAGTATCCCCTCTGCCTGACTAAACAATTTAATACTGCTACCTGAAAAACAACAAAAAGTCGTTATTAGAATCCGTTTGGCACACCTGAATCTGAATTCAGCGGAAACCCAACATACCGTTGCTCTACGACAGTCACACAGCCGACCGAGATCACAGCACAATGTTGTAAATTGGTACAAATCGTATTCACTTTCTTTTATTTGTCACGCAAACAAAGCACATGTTGGACTAAAAAGAAGAACACAATTGCGGTTAGACTTCACTCAAGAGACAAACGTCACGTTTATTCTATGACGAAATTTTTCGCCAACTTACGCCAATGCGTCTCGATTGTCCCTAAGGGCTTTCCGCTAGGGCCTTTCGTCACTGATCGATTTAGTGCATTAATGGGCTGACTTCCAGTTGCTAAAATTGAAGATAATCACTAAGTTAATTACAACTAACTGGTGAATTTGTCAAATGCCCACGGGATTAAAAGCAAAGATTCGAACAGCTGTCTTACCGTAAATATGGCTGGCAAGCGAATACAAAGTGCGATTGGGAATTGACGGTTGTCAGAACAATTCTGCGGAACGATCAACTAACACACTTTCTACTTGAATTCGCGCAAACTTAAAATGCATGTGCAATTATCCCACGTGGCCCATTCAGAAGAATCTGTATCGCCAAGAAATTATGCACACAAATACAAATGAAATGCCCAAGAAATGCACAACCTTCCAAGCCGGGAGCTGTCAGTAGTACATGTAGTAGTCATTGAGTAAGCGGAGTTAACTCGATGGGCACTACCCCATTGACATCCACTTGCAAACGTTAAAATGTGTGCTTTGTGGACGCCTCCTGTGATACATTTTTGCAAATTAAAATTAAAATTAATTTGATAACGTTAAAGTTAAAGTTACACTATGACTATGAGTGCTAAATATACAGCATTCATGATACACAGGTTTCATTTCAAATCAGCACAATGTACAGTTTACAAAATCATGTATATGATCAACATTTTTGGAGTTGAAGAGGAATTCAACGGTTAATGCAATAAATAAGTTGGCAAATAGAAATAGGACTTCTTGAACCAAATACCTGGGCTAAGCTTTCCCTAATTTCCCAATCAGACGTGTTCAAGATTTTATCTGAATGCATTCCCTGACATCAAGTCCTTGATCGCTTACGAAGACACTTGAATCAAGGTTCTATCTTTCTAACGTTCGGTCTGGCCTAACGGAACCATCGAGTTGATAGTAGTCAATGGTATTTTACGGTACACGTGAAATCGCGGGAACCGGCTGACATTTCAAAAATAAATCAAAGTCTGGAGTTAGAAAAAGGTAAAAACTTTCTGGTTTTTAGAAAGACTGACATTAAAGTTATACGTTGTGGCTATTGTGAATAAAGCTGTTCCGATGGAGTGATAAATAGACAATAGAGGTAAAAACTTTCCTTTTAACAAAACCAGGCGTGTAACCGCGTTTCCCGAATCGTTTGACAACTTGATGACTAACTGATTGTTTGTAGTCTTACGTCACTATTTTGTACTGCTTGGATCTTAGCAGATTGATTGTAAAACAAATCTGTGTGAAAAGAAGGGTAATATTGATGGCTAATCCATATCCATGGTGTTTTTCGGTTTTACAGACTACAATCTAATTTCGAAGCAACCGTAGGCGTACTCATTACGACAGAGTTGACCGGATACGAGACTGAAAATGTACAGTGACAACCGGAACGACTACTATTATGGCGGCGGAGCTGGAGGCCAAGGTGGCTATGGCGGCGGAGAAGGCCAATATTACTACAATCAGAACCAAGGAGGTGGTTACTACCCCGACCCAGGTCAACAAGGCGGTTACGGTAATTATGCAGCACCCCAGCAACCAGTTCCTGGAGGGCCTCCCGGACCAAGTAACTACTATCAACCGACCAATGCCGGATTAGGGAATCTGGACCCGATGGTCACGGCGTTTGCTAAACAGTATGGAGAAACGTTGATGGGACAGGGAATGGAGAAGGTCGACCAATATACCAAGAAGTATGTGTCCCTTTCAAAATTGAAATACTATTTCGCTGTGGACACAGCATATGTTCTGAAGAAGATGGGATTGCTGTTTTTCCCATTCACACACAAAGTAAGTGCAAAATGATCAAGGGAGCTGCGTGCAACCATCCGAAAAGAAGTTTAATTTGTGTTTTGTAATTACAGGATTGGTCAATTCGGTTTGATAAGAATGAAGATGATTCAATTCAGCCACGTAATGAAGTGAATGCACCGGATTTGTATATACCGCTAATGGCTTTTATCACTTTCGTTTTAGTCGCCGGAGTCAGCTTGGGTATGCAGCAAAAGTAAGTTCCAAGTTTTTCAGCAGGGATTTGCAAAAATTTGAGGGGTGGTATTCATGTCTGACAAACGTTCTCAGGTTTTCCCCGGAGATTCTCGGAGTTCAGGCATCATCGGCGTTGGGTTGGCTTATTCTCGAGTTACTCGTGTGCACAGGCTTCACTTACGTCATTCAAACGGATTTAAGAGTGCTAGATGTATTGGCGTATTGTTCGTATAAATACGTTGGGTAAGTCATGTTTCAGATCCTAATTCAGATTTCGAAGCAATTTTAAAGCATGTACTTATTTTATTTACAGGATGATTTTTGTACTGGTTGCTTGTGGTGTATTAAGTAAAACTGGTTACTACTCAGCCCTTGCATACTTCAGCCTCAGTCTGTCAGTGTTCCTGGTGAGTACCCGCAAGAATCCTGTCTTGATTCCAGTTATGCCTAAATGTTACATGATTCATTCTATTCTCATCAACATATTTTGGGGTTTCCACAGATTCGCACTCTAAAGGTCCAAATCTATAGCGTTACTTCTCATGAACATGTGACATCAGGCAACAAGCGGAGATTGTACTTTTTGTTGGCCTTGACCGGAGTACAGCCATTGTTCATCTGGTGGTTAACATACAGCTTAACTGTATGGTAACAGAATCGCATTACCCCTTTTTTAACTCAGCGAAGCAAAAATGCTCGTCTTTTGCTTTGTTTCGTAGTTTAAGATTGAGCCATACTAATGTTGATTGTGTATTGTTGGAAAAATTACGTTGATGCCGATATTAAACACCTTCCTGTAAAAAAATTGAAAAATCCGATGACAGCGTCCAGGAAGTGTCATTTCCCCTTTCCACATGACCGTTTCTGATATTTTCAGGCCTTCAGTAAGTCCTTTTGGTTGCAGATTTAGGTAAATGAAATAAGAATCAGATTTAAAGGATTCCACTACGAATTAAATTCACTGACAGCTATCAAATCACGTTCACTGGCATAGCCGGTTTTTACTCAAGGCATGTCTGTTATCCCTTTAGAAGTCGACCCCGTAGTGACTGTGAAGCCTACTTTGGCTGCAGGAAAAAAATTCAGTTCTGAGAACAAATGTTAGGGTTTCCAGCTGCTTGATAAGATTCAGCCAAGTTTTATGTCTTTAACGATGACTCAGGTAAAAATCGTTATCATATTCACATGATGGCCTGGTGATTCGTCCCATTCTGTTTCATGTGTGTATATATACGCAATCAAGCCATAGCGCGCATGGATGGAAGGAAAGTTGCTGGAGATCGGGTTCGTTCGGAAAATGCTGTCTCGGTGTCTCTAGTGATATAATGACAAGCATGTGAGCGAAACCGCACGTCTAGCGGATTTGCTGTCTGGTTACAACACATCCCGTTCCTTAAATTGCAGGTTCATCAATATAAGAGTATCAAAGTTCAGAAATTCCACACTGTCAGGCATAAATATCGAGTTATTGTGATTGCTGAGACTGGATCTTTGGGGATCACGTTATATTTGTTCGTGCAAAGGGGTAATTTTCATTAGAAACTTGTCAATCAAACCGGGATAGGTTCTGTGGCTTCTGCTTCACTGACAGAGTGAGTACATCTTGAGCAAACAAAGATAGCCGTAGCATTCAATTAGGCGCTTATCTCATCCTCAGGTACGTAATACTTAATGGTTTCTTGTTTCGAACGATGGTTACTTCATTTTTCCTTTGAAGCGGTAGTTGTTGGTTGACTTCTTTGCCGACTGTTACGTGGACACCAGGTTAACGATTATGCTTTTACAGGGACATCAACGCTTATTTTTCGGTGACATTCCAAATATCATTCCAACCATGAGTTCCAAGTTGAAAATCAGCGCTCCAAATGTCAGCCTTGAAGGGACCACGAGGACTGCAACGGTCAGATACGAAACCACCAAGGTGATACGAGACAAGAATGGATCTTGCGAAGTAAGTATCTTAATTTATGATTATTTTGAAACTGTTTGTGCTTTTTGCTCTATGAATGAATCCCTCCTTTTTTGCAGATTCAGCCAGCGGTCGCCGAAATGGAGATAACGACGGAGACCAAAGTACCTAAGACCGGCTTCATGCTTGTTGGGTGGGGCGGAAACAACGGAACGACGATAACGGGCATGATGCTCGCCAACAGACACGGACTGACCTGGAACACGAAAAAGGGCCCTCGAAAAGCTGATTACCTGGGCTCAGTAGCCATGTCAAGTACCTTTTCCATTGGTGCTGATGCCACGAGCGGCGAAGAAGTCTTTGCCCCAGTGAAGGACATTGCGCCAATCCTGAATCCTGACGACATTGAGCTTGACGGCTGGGACATTTCATCGTTGAACTTGTCAGACGCCATGGCACGTGCCGAAGTCTTTGATTACGAACTTCAGCAAAAACTGAAGCCATACATGGAGAAAATGCAGCCGAGAAAAGCGCTATTTGTACAAGATTTTATCGCTGCTAACCAGGCCGACCGCGCTGATAACGTCTTAGAGGGCAACAAACAAGAGCAATTGGAACAGGTAAATGCGGGCACCAAATATTGACCAATAATCGTAACTTGCTATGAAAAATCAAGTGCAAAAGCGATCAAATCAATCTTCAAATCAAAACCTTCTGTTCTATTCCAGCTACGGGCTGACATTCGAGACTTCAAGACAAAGAAAAACTTGGAGAAAATCATCGTCATGTGGGTGGGCAACACCGAACGCTTTTCTGAAGTTGTACCTGGACTCAACGATACCTGGAAGAATCTTGACGAAGCCATCAGAGCGAACGCCAGCGAAGTTTCGCCATCTACTTTGTATGCAATCGCTTCAATTCTAGAGGGTGTAAGTTAATTCGGTCAGAACCTCATCACCTTCCTCCTAATAGCCGTAAGCATAAAATATTTTCCATGTCCAGTGTGCCTTCATAAACGGATCGCCGCAAAACGCCTTAGTTCCGGGTGTCATGGAGCTCGCTGAAGCCAAAAACGTTTGCGTCGTCGGAGACGACCTCAAAACCGGTCAAACCAAGCTGAAATCTGTTTTGGTCGACTACATCGTTGGAGCTGGCTTACGCCCCGACTCGATCGTGTCCTACAACCACCTGGGAAACAATGACGGCAAGAACCTCTCAGCTCCTCAGACTTTCAGGTCCAAAGAGATTTCGAAAAGAGGTGTCGTCGAGGACATGGTCGCTTCCAACAAGGCAGTTTATGATTCAGGTAAACTCCAAGTTTTGGTCGTTATTGCAGCTGAGTCTTTGTAAATTCTCTCAAAAACGTATTTGAACAGGTGTTGAAGGTCCTGATCATCTCGTCGTCATCAAATACGTACCTCATGTCGGCGACAGCAAGCGCGCAATGGACGAGTACATTTCGTCCATAGCAATGGGCGGCTCCAACACTCTGGTCATCCACAACACTTGCGAGGACTCTTTGCTTGCAGCTCCGATCATGCTGGACCTCTTCATTTTCATGGAACTGTTCCAGCGGATCCAACTAAAAGTCAACCGAGAACCAATAACTCTCCCCATGGGCGCAGTATTAGGTTACTGGCTCAAAGCCCCGACTTCCGGGCACACGAATGCCCTCTCCCGCCAACGCTCTTATCTGGAGAACCTCATCAGGGCATCTGTCGGGTTGCCAAGCAACAATCACCTCCTTCTTCCCATTCCCACAGCCAACAACAAGGGGAAACTTGCTTCACCCGTAACTGCACCTGTAAAAACCGAAGCCAACGGCCATGTCGTCGTCGATGGGGCTGCCAACGGTCTTGGGTTACTCGCTTAGGCGTTTTCGACGGCTTCTTGATAGCCATCGCATACAAACTTGAAACATGTAATTTTGACACGAGTATTTTTGTGCCCATCGGAGTTGCATTTAGTTCGTTGTATCGGTTGACGTTGTGAAACTGTACATGTTCCATCGCTAGCGTGCAATAAATTCTAGATCGGAAACCTAATAGTAACGTTTTCTAATGGACTCCCAATGACAGATTTACTATTAGACAATCTAATCCTTTCAAATGAATCATTAGAGCAAGCGACTGTCTTTATGCTATTCGATACCAAAAAATTTGCTCTCTCATACTCAAGTCAGTCGAGCGAGGTTGCTTGTTTGAAAAAGCTTAATCGCCAAATGCATGATGGTTCGTTTTTATGACTTGAATAGTCTGGACTTGAAAGGATTCCAGAAGGTAATAAGAAATGCCTCTTGTCCAGTTGCATTTACAGGGAAGGAAAGTGGTGAAGGAGGGTGTTTTTGTCCAGGTTCTTCTCACCCCTAGAGGCATGCATTGTTGTATGCACTTTTTATATGCTGGAATTGACTGACTGAATACTGGTGGCGGCGGCGGCGAGGGAGGACCTTCTTGGCGGCTTGAAACTTGAGAAATTCCTAAAAGAGCCGCACTTTGCGTTGCACTTGCTCCTGGTTCTGACTGGTTTGTTTACCTTTTGTTGCTGAGCGCCGCGCCGCTCAAACCAACAATGTCCAGTCGAGGGATTGACTCCAGTTGCTGTAATTGCTGAAATTAGACAGTTGCTTGCAGAATATTTAATCCAAGTGAAGTACTGAATCAGGTTATATGTAGCAACCAGCAATGTAGATCTAGAGGCAGGCCAAGTTCTCCAGTATGACGACCATGTGAGACCAGGATCACCGTCAAGTACATTTGAAGTGACCAGTGAAACCGTACTGTTAAGATAATGTAAGATAACAAGCAATCGCGTCTCCGTGAGACCTAAGGTGCCAAAATGACTAAGTTTTCGTCCAAGCCACATGTTCGAAGTGACGAATCCGTCCTGAGTAAAATAGTCAATGCAATCAAGGCATTCAGCTTCCCAAAGTTGTTTAGCAAGTACCCGTTTTTAGTACTCTTCCTGACATTCGTCTTGGCGTTTGCGGCATCATGGGCTGGAGTATCGACACATGGCTTTCCGGAGTTTCAAGATCCGTACTTGGTAAGATCTAAAGTTTGATTCAAAGTACTATAAAAAACCATTAGATAGAGAAGAACTGAAACACGATAATTTATTTCGAACAGGGATTTGAGACTCGAGGCACGTTGATAGCAAACCGGATAACGGCGCTGACGAATTTGAGGTCCGAAAACCAGAGGCTTGGGTTGGTTGAAAATTTCCCGGGTGAGAGGATAGCGGGGATCGAAGCAGTGAGAAGAAAGCGCATGGTAGATTTGATTCGGCCATTTTCGTACTGCCCGAGCACGCCGCGTAAGTGGATGCGTTTACAAGTTACTTTTAGAACGTTACAAAAAGTGAATGAAGGAAGTTTTGTAAATTGGTGTTTGATGAACTTGCAGTTATGGACTATTCCAGAGTGGCTGTTGAAGTGATGGATGGGGACTTGGAAGAGACGAATGTTATCGGAAAGCTTTGCTACTATCAAAAGATGCTGGAAAACGCAGATGAATACGCTTATTTGTGCGAAAAGGATGAGTTTAGTCATTGCTGCCCCATGTGGTCACTTCCGAATTACATTGCCAGGCATGCGAATAAGTCTGATTGTATGGACTTGACGGTAAGTGTTGATTGGTGTATCCATTTTCTTGCGGGGATTCGGAATTATGTTCGGCTGAACCATGATCTAAGGTTTGATATTTTTGCACAGATGGAAGACGTGATTGGATATTTTGAAGAGTTGAAGAACTGTAGCTCAGTGAATATTCTGAAGCCTGAAGATAACTCAACGTGGTCTCAGGAGAAGCACCCATGTTCGTATAAGGAAGATCTCATGGAGGGACTATCTTATGTGTTGGAAAGTCAGTATAGCAAGACAAAGGTTAGTTGAAGTTCTTGATAGATAGTTTGCTGAAGTAACCATTCTTTTTCATAAAAAAATGTATAATTTGCAGAGGTCGAACGCTACATGGCTAATCTTGCCAGTTCCAAAGAACCATCTGATGCCAGAGACTTTAGAATCATTCCAAGAGACTGTACGGAGTATCGAACTACCGGACAACGACAAAACCATTACGTTGCTAGGGTATGATTTCGGTAAGTGGATTATTAATGGTCGAAAATATCTGTCAGAAATTTGTGACTTGTGAGCTAATGTTGTAAATTTCGAGCAGGCACCAGGGACGAAGTCTTCAAAACACTGCTGATATCTGATCTCCGATATGTTGTGGTATCTTCTGTCTTGATATTCATACTGGTGTGGATCTATACCCAGTCGTTTTTCGTCACAACAATGTCCTATTTGTCGTTAGTCTTGACATTAGGGGTATCTTACTATGTTTACCATTCTGTCTTCTGTATTCCGTATTTCCCTTTCATGAATATGCTGGTTACCATAATAGTTTTGGGTAAGTAGCTTGAAATGACATCTAAAGATGACCTGCACATATTTATTATTAGACTGATAATGACGGTTTGCTGTAAAAAATTCCAACAGGTATTGGAATCGACGGAACTTTGATCTTAAGTGTGGCCTGGAGACGATGCAGGAGCCATCTGAAGGATGAAGAATTCAATAATGAGCTCAAACTGAGCATTATGCAAGAAACATTGGCAGAGACAACTTCAACGTTGGTCATCACAACTCTCACAACGGCTTGTGCTTTCTACGCCTCTCTCACCAGTGCAGTTACAGCCATTAAATGTTTCAGGTAAGCTTTAATCGCTGAGCAAAAAGTAGTATATACTTCCAAGTTTACCTAAAGAGGATCTTATTTTCACTAACAGCATCTTCGCTGGAACATCGATAGTCATTAGCTTCGTACTCATCTACTTCATTGTGCCGACGTCCCTACTAGCAAGCGACATTACTTGGAGCAAGTTCAGAAAGATCTTCCTGAGTTCAGATGATCCTCCAAGTTTTTCGCGAGCTCGAACATGGAGAGACAACTTGACACTTCCGGCATCCCCAGTGCACAAGTTCAAGATCAAGAAGCGATTTGCCTCAATGATTGAGTTACTGACCGTTACCAGATACTCCATCCTGAGCTTTGTTGTGTTCACCGGTGGGCTGATTTGGTCAATCTTCATAGTTTTCTGCTCACCTGGATATCAGTTGCCCAATTCTGAACAGTTCCAGCTACTATCTAGTGATCACCCAATGGAACGATACGATCGATACGTGGAAAACATGTACCAAGGAGGATCTGATGAAATCAAATTTGATAATCTGACGTTTTATTTTGTGTGGGGGGTTAAGGAAGTAGACAACGGTAACTTTTTGGACCCGAATGACGACGGAACGTTACAGTTTGACTTCAACTTTACGCTCTCCGAGGAAGACAACCAGAAATGGATGAGGAAGTTTTGCAATAGGTTGAAAAAGCAAGCGTTCTATGACCTTGAAGCCAATCTTAAAGATGGAGCACAGTACGATACTTGCATGATCGATAGCGTCGTCAACTGGATGAACAAGCGTGGTTGCATCGACCCAGTTAACAGCAGTATTTCTTACGAACCTTGTTGCAAATCCTCCAAGTTTCCATACAGCCCAGAAGTTTTCGACAAATGCATCGGCCGTGCAGCCCACGCCTCTTACAAGACTATGACCAGTGTTTTCAAACCTGATATAGCTGGATTAAAGTTCTTTACAACAAAATCCGGCAAAGGAGCAGTGTGGGACGGAGCTGTGCTGAGCAGAAAGGAGCGTTCCGAAGGCGTCACCAATATTGAAGGAAGAGTAGCAGTTTATGTCATCCGGATGAAGACCAACATGACCTATTCCTTATCCTACGACAAAATGAAGTCTACTTGGCAAACTGTAAACAGCTTTTTCGAAAACGCTAGAACAAAAGCTCCAGAATCTCTCCAGGGTGGATTCGTAATTAGCAGCTTGCTGGACTTTATGGATTTGCAACATAGTTTGCAGTACGATACTGGATATTCCTTAATGCTGAGTACATTCTTATGCTTCGTCTTCATTCTAGTATCCAGTAGATCTCTGTCGGTATCAATCGGCGCAGTCATTAGTATTCTAACGATAGGTAAGAGCAGTGGTCTAGTTACTAAAAATGGATGAGGAAAATTTGTTAAATTTTACTTGTGTTGCAGTTGTTGTCTCCACTGCTATATTGATCGAGGCGTTCGACTGGAAGCTAGGCGTCTTCGAAGCCATTGCTGTAACGGTTGCCGTTGGACTTTCCGACTTCACTACTCATCATTCCATAGAGTTTGCCAAAAGAAAGTCCATTGCAGCCATGACCTCGCCAACATTCTACTCAGCAACTGCCACGGTGGCGACAGGAGTAGCCATGATGGGATTCTCTGAAGTACTTGTATATTACCAAATAGGGTCATTTTTCTTAGTTCTCGTAATCACTAGCTGGTTGTACTCGGTGTTCTTCCTCACCCCAATGCTTATGATATTAGACAAGGCTGGAACCGCTATATTACGTGTTAGCCGACGATGGATCTCAAGTGATGCAATTCATTTCTTTTTTAGTACGATGTTAGGTCGTATTCGCAGTTGGTGTGGTTCCAAGAGAACAATATTTCCTAGTAGTCAAAGAAAGAAGTTCACTTCGAACTCATGCAACGCTATTAGCGAATGCGCTGTCATTGAAGGAGACGAAATTTACGTGATTACCAGAAGCGTTCCCGGAAGTAGTCAAGATCTAGAGAAAAGTACTGAAATGGTAGAAACTCTCAAGCTATTGAAAAAAGTAGGACAGGAAACTACTGTGTAAGTTTATAATGCCTGTCCACAAGTCCACACTACCTTTGATACAATTTAAACTGCAATGCACGTGTGCGATATACTAGGAGGTACTAACTTACCTTACACTTTTCGTTGTTAGCCTAGTATTAATCTTAATATTAGCTATGATGTTTGATGCGCTGTTTCGCAACGTTTATTTGGATAAGTGCGAGAAATTTAATTTTGGTCTAACATTTGAGGTTGAATTAGTATATAGTTCAATCATCAGAGGTGCAATTAAAAAGCCTTCAGAATTCACCAGTTTTTTCAGATTCTCTTTGTTTATTTTCTAGATGACTCTGAATCAGGTTATATTCCAGTTAAAAGAATGTTCTTGATAACGCTTTTGAACTTGGTTATGGCCCAATGACGAACGTTATCGTCACCACTTGGGAACTAACCTAACCAGCCAAAATTTTGTTGCTTTGTGTTGTCATTGTCAAACAATAAGTCGGGACAGAGTTTACCCTTGTTGACGCAATGCATTTTATATGGGACAGTTAGCAGAGGGTAATTAAGGCTAACTGACGTCAAGCTGGCTGGTTAACCTCAGCTTAGGTTAGGTTAGCAAAGTACTGCGTTTTCGAAGGGTTCGCCGCTGTCTAACTATGGTTACTAAAGGCATTTTACACAAAATGCGTCCGGAACCCTTAGATCCAGTCGGTGCCCTGTGCTGTCTTATGGAGATTTCACCTATAAACAATGAAGTCACTTGTGCCATGATTACGGTTTGTTTTTCTAGTTCTGTCATTGTTTGCGATAATTACGTTTCACAGATAACAATTACTCACACCTGCATAATATTTTGCAACTAATTAGGCAGACCTTATCATGTTCATCTGTGGGGGACATTTTTGTTCAATGTTTGTGTGGGATTTGTCTTTATCTTTCATAGACAACAGTTTTTTGTTTTTCTGTGGTCAAGCTGAAATTAACGGAAACTTGCGGAAGTGTTCACACCGAATTTACCTGACTGATTTATCAATCAGCAAATAAGAAGGAATGTCCTCAATATTTTTTCACATTGGGTTTTCCTCTTGCTGAAAACCAATAAATGCTGTCCATTCCTGTAAAATGTTCATTTAAGCTTTAGTAAACGCTCAGAACGTTTGTACGGAAATAGCTTGTCAAAATGGCGATTTCGCTATCCGTAACAGCTGTATTTATTGGTAAAACAGCTTTTGATTTTGGTTAGCCTGTAGTTCAGTTTGGGAAGCAGGTTTCACTATTATTGTTGGTTGGTTCACAGCTTTCGTACTTTGCTGGACCTCGTGTCATGGGTCAGAAGGACCGGAAATAACATCAGCACGCGGGGCGTTAGATGCTGTCGTCGATCAGGAAACCATTTGGGCTGACATTGGTCACGAAATCGACATTGTCTGCAAGCTGCCAAAAACCAAAGAGTACACGGATCGACAACTGGACACTTGTGAATTCTGGGTGTTCCTAGACAGTAAAGCCAATGCAGCCAACTACTGTGTATTCCGGAAGGACGGGCATCATGGCTGCTACTACGAATTTGAATTCGACACATCTGCCTTGGAAAGGGGGGAATGTCGACTTCACGTCAAGGACATCAAGAAACATGCTTTCGGGATGTGGAACTGCACGCTAACCAGCCCCGATTATGGGACCTTTGCTGCGGCCACAGCTGTTCGTCAATGGGGTGAGGACAGCGTTGCTCATGTTTAATTTGACAGGTAGCTTATTAACACTTCTCTCGATATTTCAGTTAAACCTCAAGGGTTCCTTCCGGTTATTGAAAATATAACGACCTTCGAGAAAGGAATTCAAGTCGTTCACAATGACACGGAAGCTAACGTCAAGGATGTTCGATGTTGCGTCAATGTAATGGGTGCTGAGCCCCGTCCAGAATTGTACTTCCAAATCAGTAAGTTTTACTTTACATTCTTTTGTACTTGAGTTAGCTTAAGCTTAAAAAAGTTTTTGCTGAAAAAATCGGTTTGAAGTAGGCAAGCAAAACCGCGTCTATGAACGGGTGGTCGCCCAGTTCAGTGATGACACGCCGAAGCTTTGCGCTGTCTGGCATGCAAAGTTTGATTATTACTGGAACGGCAGAAACCTCGAGTGTGGCCTTGACCATATATCGTTTACGGAAGAAGATCGGATGAAGTACAAGAGTTCTGTCGAACTCGCTGTTTTTTGTAAGTAGTTGTTGAGCCTTGCATTGCGACTTTGGGTTTTAATTTTTATTTCGATGCAGATAAGCCTGTTATCATCGAACGAAAATACTTTGTTACCCCTGAAGAAGAAAGTGTTTTCGTTGAAGTTAAAATCATGGGGAATCCTCGTCCAACAGTAACATGGCAAATCCTAGGAACAGGTTACAACGAATCTACATCTGATCAAGTCAAGATTGAAAATGAAGACTTTGGGGTATGTACCAAATAAAATGAACTAATTTGAACATAATATAAAAATATATTAACTGGCATTTATTATATTCATCTCAGGACTTCCTGAAAAGCAATCTAACGCTTATAAAGTACGAAGGTTTAGCCAGTGACGACAGTCTGTATTTGCAACTGTGGGTCAACGAAGTTCTGGTCGATACAGTTCCGTTTGAGATTCGCTACCACGAAGGGATTGGTACTGATTATCTATTTTTTCAATTCAAAGTAACCAAAATTGCAGAACAAGAAAATTAACTTGTATATATTTTGAAGATGCCGTTGCTGACAACATGCACATGATCCTTGTGGTAACTTTGGGCCTCCTGACTCTAATCACAGTTGTAGCTCTGGTTACTCTCAGAATTCGCCGAAAGAAAACTGCCGGATCGTTGCCACTGACGACACAAGATGTCGCTGTTGATGCTGCACTAGGGATTCAACCTGGTACCACGAGCGTTTCTCTGAAGGGGTTGCGTCGCCACAAATCTGCTCGGCAAACCGCCGTTGAATTGCCTCGAGTACCTGAAGAACTGCAACCTTCAATTACAGCTGAGGGCGAACCCGCTGGCGATGCTGCGGAAACTGCGGAAAGTACCACAACTCCCGTTTAGAGCCAAACGTAATTATCACACAACTATAAAATGGTTAAACGGGCTAAAAATATTTATTAATTTACCACATGCTGTCTGTATACTGCAATCCTGCAAGGTGATTCATTGTTTGGATCTTTATGGCTGTTTGCTTTGCCAATTTAAGTAATCTTCTGATTAAGCTGCACATTCCCACACTGCAATACGAGTGTATAATAATGTTTAACATGAAATTAGTTGTGGTGCCAATTTGCTGTGTCGTGTGCTATTTTACATTTGCATTTGGCCATAATTTTGCACTTGTTAACATTTTGTAAATTGTGAACAGAAAAATGTAAAAAGTGTTTTGTAACCTTTGCCTCAAGTCACTTACCAAAGTTATTCAGCTGCAACTTACAAAATCAGATAACGTGAAAATGGTGTGAATTGAGCTGTAAAAATGTTGGTAATATATACTGCAGAAGCCTCAAGCAAAGAGTTTGAAACTTTCAAAATGCACAAAGACCTAATCAGCAAGGTGCTTTTCATCAAAAAATATTGGTTGGCTCATTACAAATTCCGGGGCTGCTGAAGCTATGTCGAGTTTTGGTTTATGGTGACCTGAGGCTTGGATATGAAGCCATAATCGAAATTCAGATACCAAAACTTCCCAATCAAATCAGTGGAGCAAGTAAAGATGGAAGGAGCAGAAGGGTTATTTTTTATTGGTAAAATTGGCACACGTATGGGGTGAAACAGATTCGCGTTCTTGTTCTCGTGAAGCCAAAGGGTAGTTTAGTTGGTTCGTTAAAACTAATGAAGGATGTAGTTTGGCATGAGATGGGGACGTAAGGGAGCCGAACTCTTTTTTATATCATCCATCAGCAAGTAAGGATGTAATATTAGGTGACAGTGTTTTGCATACAATGGGATATTGTCATATGGTTGGTGTTTTTTGATGAACTGGAAAGACTACCTGATTGTTGTCCTGTCCACTTGGAGCATGTCAGAAAGTTGATTGAGGTGTGCTTCTTCTTCTAGGAGCTTAACATGTCCAAGTAGTAGGAGATGTGTCGTTGATTATTGTTGTTCAACAAACAACTTTGTTGTAGTATAAATCTTCTTTGCCCATTACAACTTTTTAGCCCAGCAACTCTTTATCTCGACGACTCATCACACGGACTACATTGATGTGGATTTAATCAACTTTTATGCAGGCTCACATATTCAGTCTACTTCTGGGGTTGGCTGCGACAAGTGTCCAAGAAGGTGCCACAACAACTTGACCACTCAAGACTTGGTCAGTCTTGGAAATTAGCTCCGTCGATACTTGCCGAGTGTATATCTATATATATATAATAGTTTGTACTTTTTTCGCGTGGGCCTAATTCAATTTAGGCTTTTGGAAACCCAACCATTACAGAGATCCGAACCAAGATGGAACTGCTATCAGGAAACCGCCCACAGTTGAAGCTGTTGATTTCGGCGCTGTTGGCCGTGGGTAAGTTGCTTTTATCCACCGACTCCAGAGGCTTTTATGTGGCACTTGGTACTAATTGGCGAGAGAGTTTTTGAAACTGCATATGTGATGCAAAAGTTGATACGAAAAGTGCATTTGATTGATAGCGGAGAAGGTTATTGTATAGTGGGACTGATTAGATGATTGATTGCTGTCGTTGTGTCGTTTCCCAACAGGTTTGTGTGGGTCGAGCATTTGGGGCCAGACCATTACCGGAGCGAATGTTCCAAAGGACTTTATTGTGGCCTACGCCGGGGACCCGCTCGATATTTCTTGCGAATCTTTTGGAAAGCCGTTGAAAATGTGCATGTGGGAGCGTCTCAGTTCGGTGGATAGCGTCAAACCTTCGACGCTTATGAGTTATACGAGTAGAAGTGGTGACGACGAGGAGTCCAAGGACTCGCCCAGTAGCAGCCAGCCGGGTTACGTTCAACAGGGGGACCTGGAAGCAGGTGTTTGCGGTTTACGAGCGGATAACATTAGTCGCCACGATATGGCCAAGTGGCAATGCACACTGTTTGCCCAAGAAAAGGTTTACAGGGGGACACTGAGTATTAATGTGATCCGTAAGTGAAATTGAGAGATTCGGTCGTAGATTAGATAAAAACCCGCTTCTATATAACGTAAAACTGTGTGGGGATAACGCATGTTTTAATTGCTTTGTGGCTGTCAAAATGGGAATGGGATTGTGCGGTGGTGGTGGTTTTGTATTGTACAGTATATACTTATGTTACCTTCCCTGCTGGAAGCTGCGTTTAAAATTCCATGTCCTGGGGCACTCACAGGAAGCCCCGTGAAAATGATTCAACGATTTAGATAACGCGGAATATTATTGTGTAATAGTTTTGTATGAATGGACCAAGGTTGTGTGTCCGGGGCTCGCATGGCTAATGGGTGCATAAATTAACTTTAATGTAGACAAGCCAGATGCACCAAGGTTTTCACCGGAAAACCTGGGAACTCTTGTCGACGGAGACTTGTTTGGAATCAACCGGACTGCGTTGTCATGCTATGCTGCAAACGGCATGCCGTCGCCGGTCTTTAAATGGTTCATTGGCGACGAGCCCTACAAGGGTGACCTCTTCCCCGTTGAAACCAAGGAACTTGACAATGGCAACACGTACACGTTTCAACAGCTCAGAAATCAAAAGTTCACCTGGAAAGAGCATGGGAAGAAACTTCGATGCGTTATTGTTCACGACCTTGTCGGCGATGACGAGGTCAAGGAGGCAAGTATCCCAATCGTTGTCAAATGTAAGTGCAAAAGCAAGACATTAACAGTGGTCGTTATCAACCTGTAAAGTTACAAGTTGAAAAATGTTGCCCGTCTGGTTTTTGTATAGTTCAGCCAAGATCTGAGCAGAAGAGCGTCACAACGGTGGTCAAGGAAGTGGGACAACCTGTGACGGATCTCGATTTCAATTTCATCGGAAACCCAAAACCGAGAATTTACTGGGAAGTTGACGGAGTTCGGATCAGTGCTGGATTTTCTAGTCCTGACAAACGAATCCATGCGCTTCAGCTTGAACAAACTGGGGTGAGTAGTTTTTGTTGGGATTTTTAGCTGCTTCTAATGAAGCTATTGGAGGAAAAATGGCAAAAGTCATATATGTCGGTGTAGAGGATGTTTGTTTCCATGTTTGCTTCATGTTGCACATTTTATTTGCTTTTTAAGGAGGCTACATGGCGGGCACGGCTGAGGATACGCGATATCGTTCCCTTGGACTTTAGAAGGAAGTACATTTTGAAAAGCGAGAACGAAATTGGAAAGCAGGACTTTGAAGTATGCCTATCACA
>JAQGBJ010001145.1:0-26171 GCA_034698345.1 Sphaeridia pumilis | reverse complement strand
TTATTATCATTATGAAACCACCACTTCATTCCCTCAAGCGCTTCTTCCATTTTTATCTATCGTACGTGCTGCTGTTATAGCTCTATCTTTGCGCGGCAACAGGTACAGCCCGTACTTGTTGCGACGCTCTGTCAAATCGCTGTTGCCTCCAAAGAATATGAACGCTTGCTTGATCTGCTTATGCGTAAATGTCAAAAAATCAAGTTGTGCCTTTACGCGAAAAAACTGCTGAAAATCCCACAATTACAAATAACGTCACATGCCTGCACATCTTCTACTGACTGAACGATGTAATCCGGAATTGAAATCAAACTGCCTGCTGCCATCTTGAAAACGGTTTTGGGGTTGTTGTTGAAATACCTGCTCGGAACCCTTGACGCCGTTGCTTCTTGCATGAATAATTTGGATGTTCTTAGGTTGTCAAAGAAATGGGTTGAGAGCATGTTGTAGCGTGATAGTTGACACTGGTTACAAAGTCCATGTGTTATTTGTGTAACGTTGGTTGATCAGAAAGATCTGATATCAAAACAAGTAAAACTGACGGGGGTATAATGCACTAGTACATGGGCACAAACGCATGTCGTTAGTTGTAGAACTATACCTAACTGTAAATTTAGAGGGTAAACACGGTGTACAAGAACCTACAAAATTATCAAACTGTATCTGCATGTAGAGCATGGTGTTATAACATAACCATGTAGAAACTTGAATCCTGGTATTATTGCACGCACCGAAAGGTGTCAATTGTCAATTAGTACTGCTGGTTATGGGACATGTGTCCATTGGAAATGGCCAACGTACTTGTCAATGGCTTAAACTTGCACTTGAGTAGTATATTAACCACCACACGCAGATTGGCGTGCCTATTGAACTTGCCGTTTAAACGATTTGTAGTTCTCAATGTGAAAATTTTCAAGTGACTTTGACAATGGCTTGGAGAAAGCATGGTGAGAGCTTTCACAGCAAAAAAGCAGCAATTCTACATGATATATATTGCTTGTGTGTCTTCTTCTTCCGCTGAGGGAAACTAACGTGAATTGAGAGGTTGTGTGAAATGTGCAGGTGGTAATGCCGCTTAATCATTATTAATGCTTAAAGGGCTAATATATTTCTTTCCTTTCTGGTATTTTACCTAGTATTTTAACAAGTTGCACGTAAAAACCTTATACTGGTAGAATGGAATCAATCAATCGGAAGGGTAAAGTAGAAAGTTGTAATCACACTAGAAGAAGGATGAATTGTAATGCTTTTTTGTGGCAAACTTGTGTAATGACCAAGGTGTAAATGTTACTTACTCCCCTTGAAAGTATTTATCTGTGATGACAATCTTAACACATATATATACACACATGCGTATAATTGTCTTTTTGATCTTTGTGAACTGTATCTATTATTATTATAAGTTGTAGCTTGCTATAGAGAGTGAATGTTCTTCTAAATACCGCCATGTTGTGGATGTTAATTACTCGTCTTAAGAGGGTAGTAGAAATGCACGTAGCAGCAAACATGAGCAATGACTACGATCCTAACAGTATGACAGAAAAACGAAAGGTTTGTGCGTCAAATACTGCTTTACCAGCTGTAACATTGGTACAGGGTGTAATTTACTTTTATAAGAGAGAAAGTTGCGTGGAGCTGATTCCTTAATGAAGAGAAGCTTTTGGGATTGTGCCTGAAGTACGAATGCTACATAGATTCAGTTTTGATAATTCGGGAGGCTTCTAGCGAGCGAGATGAGTAAGAAATATATACGGTGCTTTTTGTTGATTCGGTGACGGGAAGTAAGTAGGGCTGTGATGACCAGCTTTTTGAGTATTACGTCAGAGGGAAAAGGTTGAGCGGTGGCATAATGGGAAAAGAATGATCATTTGCTATGATGATTTGATCCAGGCCGATTACCAGTCCCATTGCTGGTCGATCTCCAGTTATGGGTAACCGCGTTGGAAACTGTTTTTGGTGGAAACTCTTGGTTGTACCGGTATTGCTGAGAAATTGATTTCACAGTGTGGACACAAATCTACTACTACGTTGAGTAGTTGCATAGGTAGGTGAAGAACTTGATTTCTGACTTGGCACCCCGATCAATACTTTCTAGTGTAACGTGAATGTTTTTGCACTTGAGTGTTGGTTGGCGGTGGGATGCATCGGTCGTTTCATGGGTCGCCTATGAGCCCTTTTAACATTAAGTAATTTTTACTTTATAGACTCTTAGGGTTACACCATAGTCTAGAATGGATTTAAGAACAAGTCTTTTGTCATTGTCGAATGTGAAAGTGATGTCGAAATGGTTTCCCTCAATCGTTCCTCCTTCTGTGATTGTACCCCTATTATCTCGTACTTTTGACTTTCTTCAGAATGCTGTTTTTACCGCTAAAAATATTGCTGTTCGAAAGGAGTTTGGAGGCTATGTTCGTCATTTGAAGGGCATGGCGGGCTGACCCAGTATCAAAACACTATCCCTTAATCGTACAGGGGACCATCGGATTAAGTATCGGAGAGAGGTTTTTTTGCAAATTGCTCCCCAGTTCTTGGTTGATTGTTTGACGTTGCTTATCTTCTTCTGTCTTTCTTGACGAGACGGTATTAACGACAACATAATACACAAAACATACACTTAACTTTCACTGTGATGTTACTTGATCTGAACCTTTATCTCTTTTCTACACACACACACACACACATTATTATACATACACGCTCTCTCACTATTATCAATCTGTACTGTCTCAACTTTTGATAGTCGAAAATTTAACGCTGACGGGCTATACTTATGGTTAGCTACGGATTGAATGGAATGCGGTGATTGGACTGGAGGGTGATTTTGTTTTTTCGGAACAGCAAGCAAGCAAACTTTGTAGGATGTTGTTTGTCTTGAATTTTTCTTGTAGTTGCAGCAGATTGTATCATATTCTTATTCTTACATGTTCTATACAAACACTTTTACTTTCTCTTCAAAACTATTTTATGGAATGTGTAAAGTAATTGTCATTCATGCCGTAACTTACATTTTATTGTGTAAACTCCAGTGGTGATGGTGGCTGGCTGATGTGATGGCATCGCGAGGGGAATGGCAAAACAGCAATTGCGTCGAACAAACACACTTATGGGCCTGTGAAAGCAATCCGTGGTTGTGGTTCGACTTGCTTCAATGTTGATTTTTTCGGGATTAGTCGTATTGTCGCCACCACAAGACTGAAATGTTATGTTTATGACTACACTTTACGATTAGACTGTAACAACTACCAATACTGTAGTGGAGCGGTGATCTTGTATTACTTTTTGGGTGCAACTCTTCTTCATTGTATGTATGATATGATCGCACGCCTCCGTGTTCACAATGTTTTTTCGAAAAGTAATGTAACGTTTTGCGGTATGGTAGGTAACAGTCTTGAAACCTGTCGTGTGGCGTACCTGGTTAGTATTTATATACATCCATTTTGAAATTGCTTCTGTGTTGCTCTGCTTTCACCGTTTGCTTACACGTAGTGTTTATATACCGGATGATGTGCAAGTGCAAAAGGTAACAAAATACTCTAACAAAGTCATCTGGTATTTTGTGTGCTGAAATGGTTCAAGTTCGTGGGTTACTACCATTACTACTGCAAAAGTATGGCAGTTTTTGGATGCACCTACCTGTATAATCGCATGCTTTCTCTCGAGATCAATGTTGCTTTTACTTCTTGGTGGCACGTCCAGTAGATGGTAAAGGACGAGATGCAGCAGGCATGTGTTAAACTGGGATTGTGGGAACAAAGTAAGCAGTTTGTACGAAATTAACAAGATGGTGTCGTTGTTACCTTTTTCTGTACGAGCGACATGAAAATGTTGACAAATTATCCCAGATTTTTATTCAGTCCCTTTGTCATGTCCCTGTAGAATCATTGGGGAAACTGATGTGGTGCAAAATGCGTTCGTTATAATCTTTGCATTCGTATATGTTATTTCTATTTCTCTTGCCGAAATGTCTTGTTCTGCATCTAACTTGTTTCTTGTGCGGGAATCTAGGTGAACAATGCAACTGCTCGTGTTCAAACCAAGAAGCCGGTTACCGCTGCTGGACTTGCTAGTGGTAAGCAATGGTGTTTGTAAATGTATATCAAAGATGCTGACTATTATCTGAACTGATTTGATGATCGTCTGCTTACAGATTCTGGTCTGATGACAGTTGGAGCTATACGAGGAGCTGGAATAATTCCTCGTGGTATTAGTCACCGTTTAGCTACAGTTACAAGTCACCACCCTCAATCCTCTCTGGTGGCAAATTCGGCTGGATCTGCAGCTGTCATAGCTGCTGCTGTCGCAAGGCAAAACTCGTTGTCAAATCTCAGCGCAGCTGCAAACGCCATGCACGGACTAGGCCCGTAAGTTATCCCGGATGTGGGGATTATTTGATGCATAAGAAAAAATCTAAAACTTTGATTGTGTTCACAGTGGAGTATATTATGACCCTTTCGTCGCTGCTGCCGCTGCTGATCCCAGGTTGCAGGCTTCATATGCTGCTGCTGCTAGTTACACCGCTGCTGCGAGAGCTGCATACGCTGGTGCTGCCGCTGCTCAGCCTGCCGGTGTGGCTGGTTTTGTTCCTGGGTAAGTTGTCGAAATGCTGACTTAATACACATTCTAGAGAGAGCATGTACAAAAATGTGTTCTATCAACTTATTTTTAGGCGATATGCTCGAGAGTTCCCGGAGACATATTTAAGCCATAATATTGGCCCAGTAACTGGATATGGGGTATGTTTATAGTTGGTTCATTTGCAATGTAAAGTGAAAGCAAAATATCATTTGAAATTTGTGAATTGCAGACGGTTTACCGAAGCGGATACAACCGATTTACACCGTATTGAAGTGATTCTACCGTTCGTCTGATTCCTGTGACTTCCTTAGGTTGCTTTAGAGGAATCAAGTCGGAAAAGTCAGATTGTAACTATTTTCGCTCGCAGTGAAATTCTCTTTTAGTTTGTATCGTACGTTAACGTCTAGTTTGGTAGTAACGATGGTAGGAGTGAAGTATGTTTTTGCCAAAAGGTTGACGTTTTTGGTATCTGCGTTATCACTTCTGAGAAGCGCTTGCCGGAATGTCTCTCTAATGTTCGAGTACCTACGAAGTCTAGTAGGTAGTTATGATTAACTACTGCAAAACACTTTTGTTCAAGTCAGAAACTGATATTGCAGCTGCCATAAGGCTACATATGATAGGTTCCCTACGTTATTGTGTTTTTTGAGTACTCTTGTTGTGGCATAAGTTGTTTAGCGAGCAGATTTGTGAACGAAAATACTCAGTGTGAATATGGTAACTGGACGGCTTGTTCTGAACAGAGTCGAGCATAATGAGGATATTTCTAGCTGTAATAGCAATACCTTGGCTGAAGGTTAACAGTAGATCTGTCACGAAAGCTCAAATATTGTAAGTGTAAATTGTCACTCTTTCGAACTGTTAAAAAGGTACACCTTGTTGTTACACCTGTAAATATGTCAGCAAGTGTACCACTGTTAAATGGTTTGTTATACGGAACTTTAGTATAAAATAGGCATAAAGAAGGTGGTATAGTATATTTCTAAGAACTCAAGTCAGTAGCCCCTTGAAAGAACTCTTAATTTGTGTAAATGCAAGTTGCCGACTGATGGATCGTGCAAATCTTCCCTTCAGAACGTTATAGGCAGCTGTGTTAGGAAGAAGATAAGATCATTGGTTTATTTTTCGTACTCCACTACGCTAATTCAAGGTACAATAATCCATGCACATTATATGAACATCATGACTATCGGGGCGGAATATTGGTTGTGCTTACTGTACGGAAAGAGTTTACGTATTGCCATATGTAAGTCTTAATACCCTTCTAGAAATCTGTCTTTTGCAAACGAACATGACAAGCATTAGTCAAGACACATATTTTTACTTCACTAGTTCTGTTAGAAAGTAGTTTTTAGTCGTCCGTACTTGTACAACGATAAGTAGCTTTATGAACAAACGATATCGAAAGAACATCGATACAGACTTGCGAAATTTTGCATTTGAAACGTCTGGTGTGCAAGGTTTTCGTGAATCCTGTCCACCAACTTCTTTCTCGAGGGACGTGAGTCGGTATCGTGATTAACGTCTTGCGCTGTGAATGTGTTAAGTTACGCTTTAAGCATGCTCTGATATGTACACTATAGATTACTGAAACTAGAAATCTCATGCAAAAATTCTCAGTTCTACACAAGAAGAATTTATAGCATAATTATATCCTCAAGTCACTGCGAGTCATTTCGATCTTTAAATGTACAAGTACAAGGAAGAGGCTTATGGATCTTGTATCACACATGTTTCTTGAGCGTTTATTCGCACAGCTCATTCTTGCGTACAGATAGTTTAACTTATAGTCAAGTACTATGAAGAATGCTGTAGTTATGTGAATTTCTTGATTGAACATGCAACTTAAGTTGGAAGTGAAAGCTCATGCTCATATATATTAGGAGTTACAGCCGCGATATGAACGTAAGTTTGTACTCAAAACCAAATTTACATTACATATACATACTCATGTGATTACTATGAAATTAAAACTTTTATAGGTAGGTATCGTGGTCTGTTATGTTCGATGCTGTTATAAAAACGGAATCATTCTGTAATAAAACTGTTGATAATTACATAGGTACAATTATTTCTTCTTCCGCGAAGCTTTGCTCGTGCTGGTTGTAGGTGCACTATCACCAGCGTTCATAGCGATATCCATCCCTATACTCCGGAACAGGTTGGTTGAAGGGCCTGTGAGTGAGTCCTGTGATTGGAGGGACTTCAACATGTTCGTTAGGGCATTCATGTCAATATTAACAGGCTCAAAGTCTTCAACATCATCAAATTCATCCTTCTCTGCACTACCCTGCTGAGTGTTCATGACTTCAGTTTCCTTTAGTTCTTTATCCATGGCAGACATGAGATCGAACATCTTCGCAGTTTTACCGCCCTTAAAGTTGTGTTTTGCCGCAATTTCGTTCATAAAGCTGTCTTCGTCGCTGTATTCATTATCATCACTTTCATCCCATTCGTGGTCAGCAGCCCCAAGACCTGCATATTCAGGTCAAGTCAAAACGATTCACGTAAAAAATTCATTTTGTCAAGCTGAATATTCATTATTTATCTTACCAGCAAGAACTTTGTCCATCGCAGAAACGAAGTCTTCAGCTTGAAAATCCAAAGGATCCAGCATGTCAAAATTCTCATCTTCTTTTTTGGACTTCGATTTAGCCCTACAATAATAAAAACGTATATATTGTTTGCAAAGCAACGAATAACTTTTACGAACAGAAATGAAGAATTTACGATGATTCTTCCACGCCTTCGATATTCGATTTCATCTTCATGAAATCTTTCAGCTTTTCTGGGAAGTTGAGCAGCTCTGCCGGTTCTCGGTTGTCCATTCGGAATTTCTGATGGAGCATAGCTTCGAATGTTTCAGGATTCAGGTTGATCCATGAGTCATCTACAGAGTAACTTGTCATGAGCTTAAGCTTTACAAATTATGGTTAGCCAAAACCTCTTGTTCACTCACCATCGTCTGCAGATACCGTCTCTCCGTTTGTTATTTCTACATCACCCTGATGGGCATTTTGTTGAACTTGTTGCACAAGCCTCCGAAGTGAAAAATCTCGACATACTTCCTTTTGCTTCTTACGGGAAAACTTAGTGATGTAAAATTCTTTAGCTTTTTCCATTAGAACATTGTACGGCTTAGAGTCTTTCAAAAAATCTTTGAAGTAGCCTGTATTATTCAACGCTTCCACATAAGTTGGCCAATTTTCATCCAATGTTTCTGTTCCAGAATCACAGCTATCTTGATCTGGCGCTAATGCAGGCTCAGATGACATCATTATTTCGAATCCGACAGTCTGTCAATCGAAGAGCACTGGTTGAAAAATTCGCCTTTTAGTCCGTAATCTATTTCTACACAATTTCACCAAACATACCATTTTTGCTCCGAGACTATGCATCTTAAACACGGAAGAATTATGGCCAGGGAATTTCCATCCCGTTTTAGTATCTGGTCGAAACTCTTGCTTGCTTAGCATAGCATAAAGGCATTTGGTAAACCTCACTCGTCTTTGTACCAAGCCTTCCTTAGGTTTTGAATGCGACATTAACCTCGCCGCCTGTGAATGGTAGTAATCGTAAAACTTTTTTGTATTAAGCAGCAGGATGAGTATTAAAAATTTCTCGAACATACCTTCATCTGTAACGGATCTCTGTAGTAAAATGAAGTAGTGAAGCGAGAAATTAAGTCAGGTTTCTTCGATAGTACGGAGGCAACAATTGTCGGTAGCATGACATTAGCATGGTGAAAATTCTCCACCATCTTTTTCGGATAGTCTCCCAATCTCTCTAGAATGGCATTCTGTATTGCTTCCGAGGCTACGGTCAAGTCGGGATGATCCCGGACAATCCTGACTGCATCATCCATGCACGCTACTTTCTTTGACGGCTTCGTATCCTTCTTTCCACTCAAGCTCAATGGGATTAGATGAATTCGGCCACCATGTAAAAATACCTGCAAACATGTAAAGCGTTTCAAAAACATGTAATACATACATCTTCAAAGCCATCTCTGTCTCACGCAAACATACCCTGTTGCGGCAGACGCTGTCAGATTCAGCCCATGTCGGTAAATGTTCAGCAGCTTCAATCAATAAGTACTCTCCATCTGTGTCCACAGCTCTACAAATGAAAGTGAAGCCAATAGAATATCTAAACGTGTGTCAATTCTGTGACAGAAAGCGATCTAGCTTTACCTAACGATAGAACCCGGCATCTCTTTGGTGAACTGCAAAAGAACCCATGTAGCAAACCATTCGTCTTCGATATTATCACCAAACTTGGTCTTTCCATAAAACTTGACATAATCAGTGTCGGCACTTTTGATGACATCTTCCTTTGGTTTCTGGTCACCTCGATCTTGATCGCCGGCGCTATTTGTAGCTGTTAATCTCGTCAAAGACACTCCGTCTTGTTGCCAAATGTAGTCACCGGACAAGGATTGTAGGGTTGCGTTTAGTTTCAATAGAGTTTCATCCGAGTCTGGATATTCATTGGGAGGAAGAAAAACGTAGTATTCCAAGTATTCTTCGTGGCCTTCAGGCGTCAGAACATCTTGCAATGAAGCCATTTTCCAAAGTTACTCTTTAGTACTGACAGACGTTAGTTAGTACCGGTATCAGTTTTGACCAAAACTAACGAAACCGAAAAAGCAAATGTGAAATGCACTAAATTCTCTTCACTTTTGTCTTTCACATAATTTGCTGCGTATTCGTATTCGATCTTTTCTGTCTAGAACTTTTTTTTCAAATATTAAGACACTTGTACGTATATAAGTCGATACTGATTTTGCTTTAAAAATCAAAACACCAAGGGAGTTGCACATGTGATTCTATTCTCCCTCCATGTGAATGCCGGAAATTTTACTCAATGGTTATTCTCACATTGAGCATGAACTTTAAAGGCCATCGAGAAAACTAGTTCCCACATGGTTCAACCCTTTGAGACCCGCCAAATGTTAACCCGTGTATTGCAGAAAAACTTTCTGTTCCATCCTCGTGTTTTGTGTTTAAAAGCCGCATGAGCTAAATTTAAGTAAATTAACACGGATTCAATTTGCTTTAAATAAGTCGTTTTATTATTAAATGACAACGTAGTGGCATATGTTTGATTTGAGCAGGTCTTTCAGCTCCTGCAAGTTTTGCAAAAGATTTAAGCAAGGTCGCTAAAGCGTCACCTGGGACCTTGTGAAGTACGTACCTGCGGAGTGCAATTTTCTTTTTCGAGTCATTTCGCTAATCTGAGTTTTACCGAAATGTACACTGTATCACGATTGGTGGGGAACAACCTTCATCGATATGCGGTAAGAGACAGAATTCGATTCAATCAAAAGGAAATCTAATCTAAATTAATGGCTAATTTTCTAATCTTGGCGTTGTTGCAGTTCAGAGAATATTCTCAGAAACCTGGAGGGTTTTTCGGCAAAATCATTGACAATTTGCAGCAAGAACTTTCTAAAAACAAGGATATTAAAGAAAACATAAACAAGTTCCGTGAAGAAGCCCAGAAGTTGGAACAGACTGACGCTTTGAAGGAAGCTCGAAGAAAATTCGAAACTATTGAATCTGAGGCGTCCAAAAGCTCTGAGGTCTTCAAGGAAACTATAACTAGCGTAAAAGGGAAGCTTAGCGAAACTTTGAAAGAAGCCAGTCAGACGGAGTTTGCTAAGAAAGCAGGTAAATTGGTTTAGGTCCCCCATAGTTTAATTGAATGATTCATCATTACTTAATCACTGTTTCTACTAGGTGCCGTTAGTGGTCAGCTGGGAAAGCAGGCAAAGGGTGTGGTTGACAGTGTTACTGACACGGGAGCGAAAATTGCTAGTACAAGTGCATTTCAGGCAGTTTCTGGTGCAGCAGCTGCAGTGCGAGAAGAAATTGAGGAAAGTTCTTATGGTGACAGAATCTATAGACCACCGGTCAAACTACGCAAACGACTGGAGGATCCTGGCAATGTTCATCAAGAAGTAATTTTACCAAATGAAGAAGCTCTGGGGGTAGAACTACATAAAGACTCAAAGTAAGGAGTTTAGATGGCAATAAACTACCGTTGCACTGCTTGGATAGCTTTTAACTGTAATTATTTGCTGCAGGTTCTACCAGAGCTGGGAAAATTTCAAAAATAAGAATCCGTATGTTCACAAAATGATGGACTGGAAGATAAAATATGACGAAAGTGACAACGCGTTAATAAGAGCTTCCAGGGCATTAACTTCCAAGGTGAGAATGTGCGACAAGTAAGGGATATATCTGCCCTGAGCACCCAAAGGATTAAAAATATTTTTACAGGTTTCCGACATTATGGGGGGCTTGTTTCAACGAACGGAACTATCAGAAGTACTGACCGAAATTATGACTCTTGATCCAAGTTTTGAAAAAGAACAGTTTTTACGGTACTGTGAGAAAGAGATCATTCCGAACATCTTGGAAGCGATATGTAGACAAGATTTGGATGTAAGTTGCAAGAAATTTTGTCACAAGAAGTACATACGTGAAAAATTTGGTCATGATATTTTGCTTTTCGTTTGCAGATCCTTAGAGATTGGTGCTATGATACTTCGTATGCTGTAATTACAACTCCTATAGAAGCTTGCAAGCAACGAGGTCTGAAGATCGATTCCAAAGTATTGGACATATCCAGTGTTGACTTGGCCATGGGGCGAATGTTGGATCAGGGTCCCGTTCTAGTCATTACTTTCACAGCTCAAATGGTAAGCTGAACTTAACTCAACCTGAAATCATTGGCATTCACATGAGACATGTTCGAATGTATTTTGCAGGTCCAAGCAATAAGGGATGCATCAGGAAAAGTTGTAGAAGGTGACCCGGAAAAAATCATGCGAGTAAACCATGTATGGGTACTTTGTAGAGATAGAAATGAATTAGATCCTAGAGCAGCATGGCGCTTGTTAGAGTTTTCAATGTCAGCAACTGAGCAACTAGTATAGTCAGTACAGTCTAGTTTAATTTTAATACATCTGTATATCGTTCGCGCAATCATCGACTTGAAAGCTGTCGCAGTAACCTACAGCGTGATTGCTCATGTAGACATGTAGACATGAAGCATTTAATGTTGGTTCTTTTTTAAACGTTGTTGATATAATCAAAGTTATTAGTATCTCATTATCCAAATGTTAGATCACATTCAAAGCTTTACAATAATCGCTCTAAGGAAAGGAACAATAAAACTGTTTAAAGTTGGATGGCATCAAGCCCATCAATTATTTTAAGCACCATAAGTTCAGATACATGCCTGTTTTACACAACTTTCGTAAGCTCTGGTAGCGTAGCAGTAGCTCGATCCTAAAGGTACTAAATGCGAAAATGTCCTCAATTCACCAGGAATTCTCAATAGTAGGTAAGTCCGCAAGACCGCTCGGCCTATAAGATCAGAATCATCAGTAGTCTCCATCTAATTTCAGTCTTCAATAACATGTCTAGCCGCCAAAGTTACTTACTTTGTGTACTGTGTGTTGTAATCTGTCCTTTCAGGATTGAAGGCTCCGGGAGCGAAGTCCTTCGGAGCAGGGAGAGCCATTTCGGCCATTTCTTCAGCAACATTCCGCTTCCTGTACCACCAGTACTCGAAAATGAGGGTGAAGCATGCCATGACAATACCGACAAAGATGACGATGAAGACGCCACCTGGGGATATAACAACTCATATGAATCGTTCAGGATGGACTGGAGTTTCGATTGTCCATTTCTACTTACCAATGTTATGGATACTGATTCCGTCCGACTGATTGTCATCCTTGGGGCAATTGTGAGCCTTGTGCGGGTTCTCATTCCACCATTTTTCTTTGAGCTGTTCCAGTTGACGTTGATTCAACAGTTTCAGAATCCTACAACGAAGGTTTGAATTAATATAAGGATGTAGCTTCTCATAGTTCTGCAAGCTAGTAGTACACTAAACACTCAAAGCGAAAGGTGGTCTATGAATCTAGTATCATTGAGGCACCGGCTCCAATCTTACGCATCGTTCAATTGGTCTTTCAATGGAGATCCCTGCTGGACAGCTAAGGCGTAGGGCTTACGAGAGAATTCTTCGCCCACCATTTGCAATGTGCAATCTGTCATGGCTTTGTAGCGAATATCCGTTGCATCACCTGGTACATTGAAATAGTTTTTGCCACCACAGAACTTGTTTTACTGGTCTACGAAAGATATCTGAGTGAGTGAGTGAGCTGTTCCCACTTTCTCTGTTACGGTTTGGTTCAAGTAGGCTTGTTGTTGAGAGTTCTGGTGAAATTTTGATTATGGAATCATGCATGTGGTTGATCAGATGTCTGTGTAAATGTGATTGATGCTGTGCGTTACGTGTGTGTGCTGGCAGTGTTCCAGTGAATACATGTGTTATTTGAACCATTGTCATGATTCACCTGTGATGTCCACGTGTAACTTACATGTGTGAGAAGGATTCCTTGAGAGGAGACCCTTTTTGGACCGCAATGGCGTAAGGTTTGCGAGAAAACTCTTCGCCAACCGACTTGAAAATACAACTAATTGTCTCCTGATACTTGACATCGGTTGCTTCTCCTGTTGAATGTGTTTGTTTGTGTGTTTCAGAAAGTAAATGGAATATGTCAGTTAGTTGTCTTGTTATGCCGCCAAAGCTGGGGTTCATGTTCTAAAGGTAGGCTTTCACCAATGTTCTTACCGAGGAAAGCGAATCCATCTTCCTTTGTCTCTTCACCTTTGACTCTTTCAATTGCTGCTTCGAACGTTAAGGGCGGCTCATTTTCTTGCATAGCTTGCCACATTTTAGTGAATTTGTCGCTCACTGGGTAGTCCCAGACAGCCAACTGGGACCGATCGTAATCGTTCATGCTGTCGTTCAAGCTCATGTCTTTCCAGATCCTGAAATCATCATGAGACAGTATTAAATCATTTCCTCACCATGTTGAAGACAAACTTGAGTCAACTTACTCGTAGAACTTGTGTTCGATGTGAGCCATTCGGTCAAAGTAGATCCAAGCAGAGCTTCCCTTTTGCGGGGCGTATTGAATTTTGTACTGCTTGCTCAAGTCCTCGAGGGATTCGATGGGCGCGTCCAATCGAGACACCGTCAGGAAAGCAGCCAAGTTAGCTGTGTATGAGGCAATGATAATGAAGCCAAACAGCCACCAGGTGGCGGCAACGAGACGACCTGAGAGGTTCTTGGGAGCTTCTCCTCCACCCTTGAAATATTTGAATTCTAAATAATAATCGTCCAAACACGGGAAATTGAATGACAAAAGCTTACTTGAGGTGTGAGGGAAGTCATACAAAACCAGAGACACTCCTTTAGATTGAACTCTCGCTTTTCCTCGTCGTCTTCGTACTTTTCGCGATTGTTCTGATAGCTGTAAGGACTCCAGCGGTCGAAGATCCACATGAGGACGCTGTTGAAGTAAATCAGAAGCTCAAGATCTTTGAATCAAGAAGTGAATAGGCCATCATTATTTCGTGCAAACCTTGTAAAGAAATAGGCGCCCAGAATACACATCCATACGTCGTTTTCAAGCACGGTCAAGAATTTGAAGAGAGAAGTCGTGGCTCTGGGTTTGCGCATCAGGATTGAAATTCCGACGAGATCATAGTAGGGCACAGTGAAATCGACAACGCTTTCTCGTTCCGCCATGACGGACATGGCTCCGAGGGCAATATCGGCTTTCTACATTAGAAGAATGTTTGAAATTACAAATATTTGAAAGGCTAGTAGGATATTTCTGTAAGTTGATTGAAACTTGCCCGCTCTTTAAGCACTTGAACCATGCCGTTCCATTTATGGGGATACGTGTCATTCATGTAGCCGTATTCACTGACGTTGAAGATGGTGTAATTAAATTTGAGGTCAGCTCTGATATGTTCGAGAAGTTCGATGCAGTAGCCGTAGAAGCAATGGTTGTACTTGATGTCCAGTTTGCTCCTTTCCGTCTTGTTTAGAAGTTCGTGACAAGTATCGTTGTAATAGACGAATGGAGGTTGCTGCAAAAAATGAGTTGCACGTTTGTCAAACATTGCAGTTAAAATTCGGATGGGGAAATTTAAAATGCTTACCACAACGGTTACGACGCGAAAAACTGTATGAGCGAGATGTTCGACCAGATCCTTGCCGGTATCAAATTTAATGGCACTCATTTCGTCTTTCAAGCTTGCAACGTAATGACCCACTTCTTGGACATCAGAAGGCAAGTCGGAATTCGGCGGGAAAATAAGTCGTTCGATTTTCATCTGAAACTCTGGGTACATTTCCCCGTTGACCTTTTCGTCCATTTTAATTTCCAAAATGTCATCCTGGACTGCATCCTGCAAGGCGTCCCAAAGGTTAACTTTGAGCGTTCCAGCCTGTGTTTGGTTTGCCTTGTAGTTTGCGCATTCCATGGGTTTATCCAGACGGATTGCGCCGCTCTTCTCTTTGGTTTTTCTGTATAAATAAGGGCCAAAATGCACAGTTAATATTTTTTCGATTTCAGTTTTACAAGTTATTCAGGTTACTACTCACCCAGCAGCCACTATAGCATCCACAGCCAAGTCGAAGTAAAAATAGTCATTTAGCGAGAGTTCGCGGTTGTCCTTTGTCTCGGCTCTCTTAGCTTCCAGGAAATCTTTCTGTTTCTTTCCTCTGGTTTCGTTCAACATTGGGCTCAGATGGACCAAAGTTACGTCCCGGTGACAATGGGAACACTTGGGCCTTCCGGATACCTGAAACAAGCTTTCCATTTATAGTACTGCATCATTACTGTAGAGGTAGGTATCATGACGTGCTACAGTTCCGAGGAACTCACCATTGACATGGAGTACCAGGCGAACTCGTCGCTGAAGTACGGACCGTCCTCAAGTTTTTCCACTGAGGCTTGTGTGATAACTTCTTCGATCTGTCTTGGTGTGGCAGCAATAAAGAAGTTTACAATGTCCACGTGTACCAGGCGAACGATTTGAGCTCTCAGCTTTTCTTCGTCTGTTTCGATCTTGGTGAGAAGGTGGCGGGTGGGCATGTTTTGGAGCAAGGCTTTGTATTTGTGGTACATTTCTGAAGATGGAGACAAGGTTGTAAGAATCATTTTCATTTTTAAAAGACATTTGCACTTGGCGTCATTTACCGTAACGTTGAGGGTCGAACAGTAGCACGGCGCTCGTCATATTTTGAAGATCGACAAAAGATCTGACAGACTGTACGAGAACGTCTGCCGGCGGAGAAATTTGAATCAGGTAGTTCTTTTCTTCCGCTGATAGTTCTCGCCATTCCCTGATTAAAGTTAGAATGCTGGTGAAAAATTCCAGCCAGAATATTGTAGGACAGAACCTCCCACATTTACCTGATATCGTTCGCTTGTCCGAATGTCCCTGAAATAGTGGCAATCTGCATAGTTTTCAGGATAACTTTGACGGCTTCAGACGGAATTCCCTGCCGTGTGAAGTCGATGGCGAAATCAGGACGTTCGTCCTCAGGACCCGTGTATGCTATGTCGATTTTTTCGCATACTGAAATTTTTTCACATGTCATCTGATGAGTAAGGTGCATTGGAAAATATTTTTGATAAATAAATCATCCGTGGTGATTACTTGAGGCGATTAACTTTGTAGCGTCCTTTTCACCAGTCGGCGACTGGATTGCATGTATTTTGCCGACGGTGATGTCGAACTCTCCAGTGTTGGTGTTGACATATTCTTTGGCAAGCTCAGCTCGATCTTTGTCGTCGTCCGATTCATAGATGTACACTGAGAGAGAGGAGAAATGTTTATTTTGATTAAAAACCTGACATGTGAATATCCAACCAAAGACATGAGCGTATTGTTATTATTTTGGGTTCTGACTGGCCACAGAGTAGAATTATTATTCGCCAAGGGTGCATTATTAATTTGGCAATGATCCATTATACTTGTACGTTGTTAATGGTATGCTGAAGTACCCTTTAGCTTCTGTTGTCCGTGAAAGCTCGTGAAGCAAACACGAGGACCGGAACGCTACTCGTTGCATAATTGATAACGTTTTCCATTGTCACCATGGATACCAGTGCCCGACACTTGCCTGGCACACATCCTGCCCGGCCCGGTTGCACGCTATTGCAGCAGCTCTATATTAATTTCGGTTACGCTACTTTTCTTGATTTACAGGTATGCGTTCCGGAACATGCTTTTTCAAGGAACAACAAAAAATACACGGAATGATTTTTTCTGCTTGAAACTTGTAACTGACTGAGTCAACTGAAAACAATACTGATGGAAATCTTCAAAACAGATTTTTTCAATACTGCTATGAAAAAATATGGTACTCTTGCTAACTTCGAAAGACTCCTCCTGTTTGATTGTTTTGAGATTTTTAAAAAGGTTATTAGGGGGGAAAAGTCAAAAAGACTCAACTTCAAGTTAACCAGAGGCGTCTAAAATTAAATCCAAAATGAAATGAGCACTTACAGACATTTAGTTTCGTCTCCGCGAGGACCAGCCTGGTGGACGCCAAAAGTAAAATTCCAGCCAAGTAAACTTGGGAGGCCCCCCAAGTCCCCATTTGAGCTACTACTCAATAGTAACTTTGAAACTAAAGGAACACCACCGTTGCAACTTTTTGGCGGCGACTATCACAGAAAAAGTAATGTTGATCACAGCACGTTCCCTCCAAGACTGTGACTAGTTAACGAGGATCAATGCAAAAGAAAACAATGCAATAACAACAACAACGTTAGCGATGAAGCGAACCCGGGAAACGAGCAGGAGAAAGCGGCGAAAGAGTCCAAGCGATGGACATGGTTGAATACGTGGATATTTGGTTAGAGTGTAATCTATCACAACTGTCACTTGGTCATCAAGTGTTTGCGTTCTTGTCGCTGCGGCTTCACCCTTGAGTGGCTGGACAGGAGGAGGACACAATAAGAAGGCAGACAGAAGGAATACTGTAATGTAATCGTGGAATGCACATTAATATTATCCTCGTCTTCTCGGTTGGTGGTGGTTCTTTAAAAATTCAGCAGATTGTATCCATTGTCAATAGAGCTTGCTGGGGGCGGGGAGACCTGGGCGGAATGACGTGTATGCACGTGTATATGGAGAAAGAGAATAGACATTCAAGCATCGATGGAGAAAGCACGGCATGTGTACCAAACACACACGACAATTAGTGGAACAACAGTTTAATCTTAGCAAACAAAATATATTATCGACTACCACTACTTGGAAATATACTCCTAACCTCGATACCAGGTTCTTGAGGTGGGACGTCGTTATGGTGGTGGCAGTATCAAGTAGGCGATTACTTACGTATGCAATCAATACTTCTTGAGTGGAAACAGCAATTGCAAATTCGCGAATATTCAATCCGCACGCTGGCGTTTATCTTTTACTGACTGAGACTTGGTAACAAAGGTACTTTATGGGCGAATTTGCCGAGGTACTAAGTAATTGGCGATTGATTATTGCTAATTTCACCTTCAAGACTCATCGGTGGTTGGTTCAACTGCAGAAGCTCTATTTACTCTCATGCCTAATTATTTAAATGCTGAATCTTGATGGGAAATAATAACAAATAAGGAACTTGATATTCTGGAACCAATGAATCGTTCGTATACGGCATAACAATATGAGAAAGAAACACGAAAATAATTTTGAAAACAATATTTAAGACTGAGACGGTGAAACGGATATTAAAATGATGAGCGTCATTATGAATTATGAAAGCGCCCATAGCAGCTTGAGAAAGCTTGTCAGTCAAGTCTTTGGCATGGTTCACTCTTAATCCAAAATTAAACTTGAGGTCAAGGAATGTACTTTGGTAACTTCGGGTAGCTTTGGGACTTTGGACTACCTTTCGAAGTCATGCCTTCCCTGCTATATAAAAAGTCGACTCTGGTTCAACTTTTGTGCTCACACAATCCCTCCGGTTTATTTGTTTCTTCTTGTCTATCTATAGCCGAAATCGATAGCTATGAGGAATTCTCCAGACGACCCGGCAATTTATCTTTTGCCTCCCACCTGCCGCGTGTCGTTTTGTATTTTCACACTACACTATAATTTTCCTTCATAGGTCGTGTAACGGAACAAAGGATAATTTTAACGTGATTGCTTCTATTCGTGGACACGGAAGATGGAAAAGTTTTGTAATTGAACCAGCCGTCCTTCCTGTGAGCCTACCATAAACGTCTCCTTCATATATACTAAATATTGTATCACGTTTTATGTTGCAGGAATCCAACGCTCCTATGCTGAAGGCTCAGAATAATAACGGTTTTGAAGCTTTTCCATACAAGAAATGCTTTCACCTGATTTCAAATCAATACATTCCAACTACAACAATACATGTCACATCATCATCATCATCATCGGGATTTGATGTTCGCTGGACACGCGAGAGGAAATCATAACCTGCTTAATCATTACCTGAAAAGAATGTAGTTTATCGACACACAAGGTTTCCTGTTCACAACGTTCCAGTATCCGATAAGAAATCTCGGCAATAGCATCTGCAGTGCAGATTCAGTGGTGAAAACGTTTGTTCCTTTCTCGCATTACGAGTACAGTACAGGTGCAAGAAGTGAAAGCAAAATAGTGGCAGTCCGCCTTGCTGTTGTGTTTAAACATCTAAGTAAAATAACCATAGTTAATTAATTAGAAAGCATTCGGAAGTAAGTAACAAAAATAAACAGGAAGGATTCTAGAGCAGTTGTGACAGAGCAAAAAAGCTTTCTGGAATTGTGTTCACAGACAAAAATAAAAGAGTCCGGAAGGATGCACGTGTAAGCTCAAGTGTCAGAGTAAAAGGAAATTTACCGGGAAATACGTGTGTGGCAATGCCAATCGGCGGGACTCAGAAGACGAATAAAGCTACACTTTTTGTCTACGAAGTTGGACAAGATGTCAGGTTGGATTTCCTGTACGAATACGTGACCCGCTCTTTGCGGTGTAAGGTTGACAAGTGGAGCAAGCTCCTGTCGACGCCTGACCAGAAGACGATTGTCAACGATTTCTTGGACGTTCCTGAAAAACTGGTAAGTCCAGCCAGGAGGATAGACTCGGGTTTTTATACGCCATTAAATTTCCATGAATAGAAATGTAAGGCATATTTATGGATTTGGACAGCTAATCAACTTTACTTTGAGCCTTGGAGGAGCCTTGAGCGTTTCTGAAACTTATGACATAACAATCAAGTCCAAGTCGTGTTATTTCATCAAAAAAGAGCCTTTGTATTTTGGCAAGGAGGAGGTCGCGTTCAAGGATAATTTGGTCTATGGGGACTTGTCTCAGTATCCGATAGAGGCTCTGGTCACGACCCTTCAATGCGTGAGTCTGCAATCTGATGACTTGAGGTTGAACCACTCTAAAAACTGGATCTTTACTACAGGTCGTCCTTCCTATAATCAACGGAATCTTGTCTGATGAAAAATGGCCTTCAGCAGTAACCGAAGACTGCCAAGAGCGCGCCGAAGACGTCGGCGGAGTACTTCAGACAATTGTAGGACTGCTAAAGGGAAAGACCTTTTTGCAAATACCACCGGACGTTAGCCAAGTCCTGAAGGATACCAGCAAAATTCCAAATGCCGCTTCTATAAAGCTCAAGTCCGACATCGAGTCCTTGGTTGTGAAGTGGAACACACATGTATCTGAAGTACTGCAAATGGACTCGAACCGCTTGTTTGACAATGGACGTCATCCGACCCCAACAGCAGAGTTGCAGTTTTGGGAAGAAAGAGTTCAAGATTTGCAATGCATTTACGACCAGTTAAATTCGCCAAGGGTTAAAAATGCTGCGGAATTCCTGAATTCCATCGACTCAAGTTACTACAGAGGTTTTGCAACAATTGACCGAAATGTCACAGCGTACCTGAACGAATCCAAGAGCATTTTGACCTTTTTGAAGCCTCTGAGGAAACACTTGGAAGCGGTGCAAGGGACGAATTTTGAATTGGCATTTGGTGTGATACGGCGTATGATGCATACAATTTGCTTCATTTGGGCATATTCTCCTTTCTACCAGCAACCTTCAAGGATCATCATTCTGTTCAAACAAGTATGCAACCTGCTAATTGAAATTTCGAGGTCGTACCTCGGTGGCAGCATGGTGTTCCAACTGGAACCGGAAGAAGGACTGAGCAAAGTAACGACGGTGCTAGAAACTCTAAAGGACTTCAAACTACTGTACGACTGTCATCGGTGCAACCTGCAATTGTATTTTGAAAAGGAGCCGGTGAAAGAGTGGGATTTTCTGCCTAAAATGATCTTTACAAGGTTTGACAGCTTCATCAGACGGATAAACCGGTTGGTCCAGTTGTTCTCAACGGCGGTCGAGCTTTACAAGCTTGAAAAGGTCGAGATTGGAGGGTCAAAAGGGAGGATTTTTAGTGGAGAAATTATAGAACTATACGACCAATTCCTGGAATACTTTCAACAGTTTTCATCCGTCATTTATGATTGCACGGATCCTGAGGACGAGTCATTTGAAATGGACATGATGGTGTTTGAAGAGCGCGTTTTTGATACAGACATACGCTTGTCGCACATAATCCTCCAAGCAATGGATGACTGTCATACTCCTGAGTCTGCTGCAAAACTAATCACTATTCTAGGGCCCCTGCTAAAACGGCCAGTCATCAAGACGGATTTCGAGAGAAAGTACGAGCATTATGTGAATTTGATAGACGAAGAAATTACTTTTGTGATTGATCAGTTTGACGGTCATGTTAAATGTTCGGGGAAGCGTAATTCTAGGAAAAGGTACATTTCCTCTATGCCTGAAATGTCTGCTTTGCTCCATCATGTCGAACATTTGAAGGACAAACTGAACGTTTCCATTTCCCAGTTCCGCGCTCTCCAACTTGCGGTCGAAGAAGAACCTGTTGGAATAGCTTTATTTCAGCGTCACAAACTGTTTGTGGAAGTGGCGGAAGATTACCAAGAAACGATATTTCGTGATTGGTCCGCAAGTGTGAACAGTACTGCCAAGAACTACTTCAATCAGCCGGTGCTAATTAGTTTATCAGGTGGGAAATTAGTGGTTAATTACATTGCAAGTTTGGAAGTGGTCTCAAAAGATGTCAAAAATGTTCTTCGCTTGAATTTTGCGGAGAAACATCCGCATTGGGATGGCATACCTGAGAGTGCCATGGTCTGCTTTCGGAACCAAGAACGCTTCCGAACTGCCTACGCCAAGTTGAATAAAGTCTGCAGATGGTACAATGAAATCAAGGGAAAAGTTACGTCAGTGGAGAGAGAAATTTTGCACCAAAAGTTTTCACGTCTGCAAGATTGTGTTGAACAAGGGACCAAGAAGCTCAAATGGGGCGACCCGTTTGCAAGGCTCGATGAGTTTATACAAAAGTTTCATGAATGTGCCCTGGATCTTACTGACAGAATTTCAAAGTCGCAAGAAAACCTCTTGCAGATTGAAAAGATAATATCGGCGTGGAACAATGTTCCGGTCTTCAACAGGATAAACAGTGATAAACTTTTAATGTTCGATTTGTCACAAATTGATGGGCTAGCAAAAGAAAGACGCTTCAAAGAAATGGGCGAAGCGTCAGAAAAGATTCTTGCGCTGGTTGAAGAAAACTACCTGTTGCTTGAAGGGCACCTGGAAGGTTCAGGCTGGAAAAAATACATTGGGGTCGTGGATGGGAAAATTGTTGATGGGTTGTCCAAGTGCGTTGGAGTCTCTTTGGGGTTTTTGCTGGACCATACTGATCCGACCTTGACACCTTCGCCGTTGCTCGAGATCAAGATGAATATTGATGAAAGTGGGATATTTTACGAGCCTACGATTGTTTCTGAAGGAAGCCCGGAAGAAGGCGACACTTTTTTGTCACAGCTGGAATCCATCATTCAAGTCATTTTTCACCAGACAAATTTGGTGCAAAAACCCGGCTCTGCTGCCGGGCCTCCCCAAAAAGACAGTGCTCCGGATGCTCCTGTGACCTACTTTGAGGATGTACATTCGATGTCGGAGCTGCAGGGCATGAAAGAAGAAGTATTGGAAAGGGCTCAGAGTGTGATGAATCAAACATTGAGATACGTTCGTAAATTTGACAAGTAAGTCCTGAAAAAATTACGAGCAAATATTCCTACCAAAAACTAAAAGTACTTGATTTTGTTAATAACCTTAAGATTCAACTACATATTCGAGGAAGATCAGGAAAAGAAGCTTGAAAGCATGACGAAACTAGGCGACACTAGGAAAAAGGACGAGTTCGGCTTGTCTATTGCTGAAATGGACGATGACGACGAAATGGAAGAACCGGCATCTTTGGATCAGTTTCAAGTAGCAATAGACAAGTTTGAAACCATGCTTCAGGACATTGAAAATTTTGAATCAGAAACGGTCTTTGACGGGTGGTTCAGAATCAATCTGGTTCCATTCAAAAAAGGCCTGGGTGACACTGTCCGCAAGTGGTGTCATCTGTTCAAACAGCATTTGATTGATAGTGTTACAAATGGCTTAGCCGAGTTGGAGGAATTTATCACTGAAACGACAAAAGGATTGCAGCAAACTCTAGTAGACGGCGATTTAGTGACATTAATTTCTGTGATGGAGTTTCTGCAAAAAATCAAATTACGAACTGCATCAACGGAGGCCATGTTTGAGCCGATCAAAGAGTATATTGAGCTACTCAAGAGATTCGACTATGAACTGCCCGAAACTATTTTCATTCAACTTGAAAATCTTCCCGGAGCCTGGGCAGCGTTGAAGAGGCAAGCTCAATATGTGCGACTTCAAGTGGCTCCACTGCAGGCTAATGAAGTTTCAGCAATTAGAAAACGGATTCATGAGTTTGATGCCAAGCAAATTGCGTACCGGGATGCCTTCCAAAAACTGGCGTTTTTTGAGTAAGAACTGTATATCATTTATCAATGTACAATTATAGCTGCTAACCGATACTCAAATTACATGATTTCTTCTTTTCCTGCAGCATAAACTGTCCATTCCCATATCAAGAACTAAACATAACAGAGAAAAAAGTTAGCGCTCTTGAGCGCGAATACTCGCAAATCTGCAGCGCGGCCAAATTGTTTGAAGTGCCTGTTCCCGATCCGAAAGCATTGAAACAATGCCGGCGTGAGCTGCGTCTGGTCAAAGGAGTGTGGGACTATTTTGATATACTGGAAGGTACGCTGAAAGATTGGAAGATGTCGCCATGGAAAACCATAGACGCTGAAAGCATGGACATGGAATGTAAAAGAATGGCTAAAGAAGTTAAAGCAATGGATAAGGACGTAAAGCTTTGGCCTTTGTATGGTAGTCTGGAATCTTTAGTGCGTAACACAATTTCATCCCTCAAGTCGGTCGCAGAACTTCAGAATCCCAGCATCAAAGCTCGCCATTGGGAGGAACTTCTCAAGTCTACCAAGATACTGCCACGGTTGATTTCGAAGCTGATCCCAAAATTCGTTGAAAACGACAACACCACTTTGGCGGACTTGTACAGCTTGAATCTGCACGACTACGAGGAAGAAGTAAAGAATGTTGTTGACAAGGCAGTTAAAGAAAGTTCCATGGAAAAAACATTGAGAGAATTGCACACGACTTGGGCTCAGATGAACTACGAGTATGAACTTCACCCGAGGACTGGTATCAGATTAGTCAAGCCGGCAGAAGAACTCATTGAAGTTTTGGAAGAGAATCAAGTTCAAGTTCAAAATATTGCTATGAGCAAGTACATTGCATTCTTTAGAGAAGAAGTCGACTATTGGCAAAAAAGGCTACACCAAGCTGATAGCGTAAGTGAAGATATAAATTTTTATATTCTGCAATTCTGCCTATATACGAAAGTTCAATTTTCCAGGTTTTGTCAATAATTGTGGAAGTGCAACGAACGTGGTGCCATTTGGAGTCCATTTTTGTTACTACAGAAGACATTCGCAGAAACTTACCTGAAGATTCTGCAAGATTTGAGAGGACAGATAAACTTTTCAAGGTAAAAAAGAATACGAAGAAATACTTGAAAATTGTTCAAGAGCTCAAGAAATCTCTTGTTTCAGGACACTCTCGAGTACCTTTACAAGACGACCAACGTCATTGAAGGCACTAACCAGGAACCGATTCTTCCCTCTCTTGAAAAAGTTCAAAAAGAGCTGAGCTTATGCGAAAAGGCTCTTGCTGACTATCTGGAGACCAAACGTTTGAGTTTTCCGCGATTTTACTTTGTTTCCTCTTCTGACCTCCTGGACATCTTGTCCAGCGGAAATGAGCCTTCGCAAGTCAGTCGGCATTTAACAAAACTTTTTGATTCTCTCGCGGGTCTACAGTTTTACATTGAAGACGAAAAACCAACAAAAATTGCACATTCAATGAAGGCCAAAGATGGAGAAGTTGTGCGGTTGGTGGAAAAATGCAATTGTTTTGGAGCCGTGGAGACTTGGTTGGGAAGTTTGGAGAATATCATGAGAAAAACTATAAGACTTTCTTTAAAAGACGCTGTAAGAATCATTGCAACTTTTTTTGCTTCGAAGAAAGCAAATTTTACTATTTGTACTAAAAATGCAGGTCCAAGCCTACGCAGGCCAAAAAAGAGACAAGTGGATAAAAGAATATCAAGCTCAAGTGGCTTTGGCAGGAACGCAAATTTGGTGGACCACTGAAGTGAACCATGCCTTTGCAGAATTTGAAGACGGTTCTGAAAATGCTTTAAAAGACTACTACCGAAAACAAGTGAACCAGTTGAACACTCTGATAAACCTTTTGGTTGGGGAACTGACAGTGCAGGAGAGACAAAAGATTATGACGATTTGCACCATTGATGTTCATTCGCGAGACGTTGTTGGCAAGCTGATTCAACTAAAGATTGAAACTTCTCAAGCGTTTCAATGGCAAGGTCAACTGCGTCACCGATGGGGCGGCGAGGACTGCATCGCCAACATTTGTGACGCTGAATTTGTCTACTGGTACGAGTATCTGGGGAATACGCCAAGACTGGTGATAACGCCGTTAACGGACCGATGCTACATAACGCTAACGCAGAGCCTCCATTTGGTAATGGGCGGAGCTCCAGCAGGCCCGGCTGGAACAGGCAAGACTGAAACGACCAAGGACCTTGGAAGGGCATTAGGAATGATGGTTTACGTATTCAATTGTTCGGAACAAATGGACTACAGGTCGATCGGAAGTATCTTCAAAGGGTTGGCGATGACTGGAGCATGGGGCGTAAGTGTTAGACACAAATATTTAGCAGTACCATAGCCCAAAGATAATTCGCCACCTTGAAATTAAATTCTATTTGATTACAGTGTTTTGACGAATTCAACAGAATTTCGGTAAGGGAGCAAGTTATATGCAGGCAGACGGAAAAACTGGGTGAAGATTTATAAAATTTGGTGATTCCACTTTTAGGTGGAAGTTTTATCGGTCGTAGCCGTTCAAGTGAAATCCATCCAAGATGCCATAAAGAACCAAAAGAAAATTTTCAGTTTTATGGGAGAAGACATTCGTTTACTGGACACTATTGGAATTTTCATCACGATGAATCCAGGATATGCGGGGCGTTCAGAGTTGCCGGAGAATCTCAAAGTGTTATTCAGGCCTTGTGCAATGGTGGTACCGGATTTTGAGCTTATTTGCGAAATTATGCTCATAGCTGAGGGGTTTCAAGATGCAAAAGTTTTGGCACGAAAGTTTATAACTTTGTACACACTTTGCAA
>JAQGBJ010001144.1:0-26172 GCA_034698345.1 Sphaeridia pumilis | reverse complement strand
TTCATAGCTTGTCGTTCTTCCTCAGTGTAAAATGGCCAGTCTTCTTGAACATCATTCCAAATACCACGGCTTAGGTTATAAACGTTATCTTTCAGCTGTGACACTTGTTGCAGCACCGTCATTAGCATTCGCTTATCCTTATCCTTCAGACCCTCTGCAATTGTAACGTATCATCAGCATTAATATCCGTTGCATTATAAACACCAAACATGGGCGTTGTCTTGATTCAACTTACCTCTCTGAAACTTTACAATCAGTTCCGGTTTCTTCATGGGTTTCACAGCCAACATATGAATTATTCGTTCCCTGCAAATCCATCCAAGGTCAATTAAATTCCATTCTCCAGTGATTGAACATTATATTTGATGTTCTTACCGAAGAGGTCGCCGAGTAATATCCATGGTTCCATTCGAAGTCCTGTTGAGGACTCCTCGGGTGTGCGTATTCAAGTTATTCGTCCGACTACCACCGCCATTTCCTCCAAAGTTACTTCCATAGCTGCTTCCGTACCCGTTCGAAGACCTGTTATTGCTACCGTATAGAGAGGATGACTTTTGCGAGAATCCGTTTTGCATGGGAGAAACATCTTTGCGAACCACCGGCCCACTTCCATATTTCTTCTTCACCTTCCCGCGAGAATCTCCACTGAATTGTTCAATTTCCTTAGCACTGTAAAATCCATAATTTCAATTAGTTATAGCTCATTACTACAATATTTCTGTATACAATATTTTTTCCAAACTTACCAGTCTTGTTTTCTTTTGTCTTCGATAATGCTGAACCTTTGCTTCGCTGCGGCATAAACATCGTCTTTTGCATGGATTCGCATCTTGAAGGGCAGAGGTCCCATGGATTGCAACGACCTACAACAACAAAAAGCAACGATTAAACCATGAGTCAGATGAAACACAATTGGCCAAATCTATAATTATTCAGTCAGTTTCTTCCTCACCTTGTACCACATTGTTGTATGCATTCGAAACTTCCTTGTGGACCCTCGATGTCATTGTTGTTTGAAAGATTAAAGTCGAAGGATTGGAGGCCATCAGGAGCATGTGACGACGACGAAGGGATATGAATACGCTGCAATACAAAAACACAATCAATGCAATTAGTAATCAAAATCCAAACACGCTTCACTCAAAACTTATTCGCAAATAACCATTTCCATCCGCAATCTCTTTTCAATCAAATTACTGAACAAACCTTTTCATTCAACTTTTTCTTGCCAAAATGCATTGGCTGACCATTGCATCACCTACAGCAGCTAATCCTCTTCTTCACAAATTTCTCTTTGATCATCTTATAGACAAAATTCGCCATCAACCTAATGGACTTGCTTGTATCACTGACTGTTGCTCAACCAACAACTCGACATTGCATTCAAGCTGCAAGTTTACGGCCCATTCCAACTTGGCTATTACCCAGCCAACCGGTCAATTCATTATCGCAACATCACCTTCATCATCCTTTTCATAAATAATTTCTCCTCCATATTTTACACTTGCTGCCTTCCTTCTTATCCAACTCAGTCAGTCAGTCAATTTCTCAATTTCAAAACACTCGATTCCAAGAACAACTCACACCAACTTCTCGCTAACAAGCAGTGTTTTCGCATTCTCTCCTTTAAAAATTTTGCAAAGCACAACAATGCCAAACTGAGTCACCCAAATTTTCTCAAACCTTTTGTTCCCATCTAATCAATCATTTCAGCCGCCTACATGAACGAAATCTTCACAAATGGCAACTTGTAACAGAGCTTGTAGTAAACAAGAGCTTGTTTAATGGTCTCTGTCGTTATCGTTACACAGAATGGAAGGATCCAACGACAACTTGACTTTTCTTGCGACAGTTTCATTGTCGCCAATCTGTCGTTTGCTGTTAACTATTATAGTTGTCGTCTCTTCTTTTTCCTTGGTTATCAGTAATCGTAACAACAGACTTTTACAACCGCATTTAACTGCATCAGTCGCTCCTTTCGTTACTTCACCATCGCTTTTACTGTTCCCTGCCATTGTGACAACAAGCGGACATAATCGTTTTCTTAGCTTGACTATTTCAGATACAAAAGCCACATTCATACAACATGCGCACAATTCAGCCGTTTGCGTAACTCAAATCACAGTGACAAAATTTTGCGCCAAAAGGCTTTTTCTTCCACATTTAAAAAATATTCCCTTGATCCATTTTTCATTACTCATTCCGTCCATTGCAAATATTTCAATTCTTCAGAAAGTAGCAAGGGTTCGAATCCCATCTTTTTTGCAATTACACTAATCGCCATGAAATCCGATTTCTCGCTTTGCATCAACAACCGTAATCTTGTAATTCTCACCTAAATCTGTGAGTTGTAGCTTTCTAATTTGTTGTGATCAGTTTACAATCAACTCATTATTATCAGCCTTCCGCAAAAAGTCCTGTAACAGCTTAAAAGCTAAACTTTTCGTTATATTATACCGGATATACACACAAACATTTATTTTCGCAACCTCATCCCTGCTGTGGCTTGGGCTTGAACGGAAGCAGTTGACAATAGTCCATGTCTGTCCACCCAAGGTCCAACCTTCAACCTTGGCAACCTCAATCATGATCAACTCACAATGGTTTCCACTCAATCCAACAAACAAAAATTTACTTTATTCCCTTTTCGTGATCCTCATCCACTTGACAATAATATCAAGTACATATAAATATTTACCTGCAATCTGATCGTGAACTTGCAGAATCTGAACGGTTTCGATTGAAATTCACCTGCTCTAATTTAAATCACTTTTTCTCTTCTTCACACCTTTCTTCAGGCAGTCTTTTTGAAACTCGCCTCGGCCCTGTTCTATTACACCATAAACGTTTCATTTCGTCATCATTGCCAAATGGGTTATCATCGCTCCCTCTTTTGCACATACATGCCGTGTTTATTACGTGCACTTGACACAATCCCCCGAATCGTTCTTAATTCATTTGCCGTCATCGTTAAAAAGTTCTCGTTTGATCCCGCTCTCTCAGTCAGTCAGCGTTTCCACTCACCGGCATCTTCCACCACCATCAACGTTAACTGCAATCCTTGCAAAGTTATGCCTGTCTGCCTCCATCACCAAAGTACTTTATAGATTGACCTCAATTTTGCCAACCGCAAACAGCCTGCACGCACACTCTCATCATATCACAGCAGCCATCAATTCAGGCAACGTTGCCGAAAACCCGCAATCTTCATCCAGAACATGACGACGAATGCCTCGACTGGGTTTCGTAATCCCATCATCTCTTATCATTGTCACCTAAACCGTCAGTCAGTCAGTCAAATCTTTCAAAATCTCCGTTACCAACCAAACAACATTGGCAAATTCTCTCTCTCTCTCTCTGCAAACATGATTGTCGTCGTCCTCGCCAAATCGCCAACTTGGTCTTCTTTGAGAACGCTTGTTTTTCCCAGTTGCCAACTTGTGACTGGTCGCCATCAAGAATCTGCTGTCTGTTTCGAGAGTGATGCTGGCTGGCGAAGAACGTTTGCGAATTTCTCACCTGCCTTGATTCACAACATTCCTGAGGCTCTCGCCGCCGCTTAAGCAAGTCAGTTGACGTCTGTGTAGTAACAAAAGGCCTTCTTCGACAGTCTCCTTCGTCACACCAATCTATTGTACTCCATATCGAGGTCATGCATACCCAATTCATTGTTCGCCAAAATCCCCTTCAACTATATATCCATTCAACAACCAACGACAACCTTAATCCCCTTCCTTTACGCGCACCATATCAACTTTTTTCTCAATAATATATTCACACATCTATTCATGACCTTTTTTCCACAAAAATTCAAAACCAAGTTAAAAATAATAAAATCTCCTCAACTTTGATTGAACAACTGTAACTGATTCTCGATGGCTACTATAAGGATTATTGTGATCCGCAACATGATTGCTCCATTTGCCATTCCTTGCAAAATTCACTTGGATACTTGGATTTTCCAAAAGAAACACCTGATTCGCATCATAACCAGACTACAACAATTTTACAAACATTCTTACAATCGTTACTTTGTTCACTCACTGGCAACGATACAAATTTCAAGGGACTCTCCCAAGGGCGACCACTTGATCCACAGCAATAATTCAATCTCGCGCCCTTTCTTCCCATTACAAAATTTCACTTGTTGATCGCCAACCAAATCAATGCTCACCCATCCATGTAACATTTTTGCTAATTGCCAATCACCTTTGTCTCTTGCCTCAGCAACGATTATCAAGTCTCCACTACAACCACTCACAGTGTCCAAGTGAGCTGAATTGAATGCAACTTTTTTGCAATCGCTGCCGTCGAGATGTAACAGGACCATTCATCAATCTCGTCCCAATTCCTACTCTTCTCGCTGTATCTTTTCATCAATCCTCACGATTCTATTTATGCTGTCAATTATATCATTGTCATCCCTTGAACGGCTACTCGCTATTGATACCCTTCTAAAAATGCAACACTGACTTGAGAGACTCCCTTCTTCTTCCTATTCAAGGCAAACTTCATTTTGGCAACTGCAACAGCAGCCGCGTAACAATTTTCTGATAACATCTTTTATTGCAGTCCCAAAATCTCATGATATTTTATAATCGAATCCTGTATCATATCATCGCATGAAATAACACACAAATTTCTCTGTTTGGCATAAAATGACTTTTAGCGCCTTTACCTTGTCGCACACCTGTCGCTCTTGTTTTTCTTTATATCCCCATAATAACAGGAATCCATGGCCATTTTCAAAGGTAACACGGCCAAACTTGGTACGACCTTGGCTACGACGTTGTTTCCAACTTTTGAACACTTCTCCTCTTCTTCCAGCACAGCATCCAGCCAGAAGCCCAACTGTAGTTTTAGGAAACACTTGTTTTCCTTATACCGAAACCTTTCGACCTTGCCCTTTCAAACAGTAAGTAACAATTTACTGCATTTTTCCCGTGTTATCAGACGCAAGCTCTGATTCTACGAACCACATCGAGAAAGTACGATCAACAACAACAATCAAATCGGACAATTTACCACAACTTGAGGTTTACGAGGCGTTTTATTAGCGAATTTTGCCTACATACCCTTGACGATTCATCCATCTGACGACTGACTCTCTGCCTTTATGTATTCGTTTACACAGCAACCTCTTTAAAGCTCTGCCGTATGCATTACCGATAACACCTTGACGAAAATCTGCCACGACACACACACTGTGTGTATTATAAACTACAAGTGTTTTACAGCTACCTCATTTTGAAACCTTGTGTAAATACCGCAAAGTTAAACTACTACTCATTCACTCCCTCACTGAATCAGTCAGCGAATTTTACGTCCACTTTAGGCCACACCGCCGCTTACACCTGACCAACGTGTGAAACCGCTTTTCCTCCTCCTCCCACACATACACGAACGACGGCCCAACCTCAACATTTGCTCAAGTCAGGCGAAAAAGACACGAACCTTCTCACAAGGATTTCACGCAACTTTTTCTTGGAATTCCTCGAAACTGGTCATGATCATGAGCGAGAGAGCCATTCATGTCTTCAAATTTATGCCATCGTGGAACAGTGCAAATTTTTTAACTACGATAATGCAGTTTTGCGAAGCGCAGTAGACCAAGATTTTGACCAACGTCATAAATTTCCCACTTACTCATTCACCATCAACTGGACCTTGCGAATTTCAATCTTTCGTCAATCCCTCTTACAACTCACAAACTTGACAAGTCTAATGAGCTGGCAGCAAAAAACCTCTGCTGCGCAACTAGCGCCACCACCCAATTTTTTACTTGGCTTTGACCCGGACACACTCTCGCTTATTGCCAACGTCCATTTTCGATTCAAGTTTAAAACTTCATTGTTCATATCTTTTACTTGTTGTTTCTGACCGGTTTCAATTTCAATATCTTTCGCCGTCCCCTTTAGATATTTGCCAATACTGCAAAAAATTCGCCACCACGACAACCCCGTTTGATACCAACCAGTAGCTTATTAACCATTTGATCAAACCTTTTGAAATTATCAAAAAAGCATGCCATTCTTGGAATTCATTCACAAAATGGCCACCTGAAAACACAAATGTAAGTTGCTTCGACTCCCTTGACTTTCTAGAATTGTTCCAACCCTTTCCGTATGTACCTTGGACTCTTGAGTGCAGCAGGCACATGCTTTTTAACGATGGCAAATGGCAAAACGTAACCGCTAGCCAGGGCCAACTTTCGTGACTTGGATGCAAATATTAATTATAATGCAATCTCATCATGTCCGCGTCTCACTCGATTCATTCATCTGCCATTCTTATAAATTCTTCTTCTTCTTCTTCTTCTTCTTCTTCTCCAACACACACATTATTTAACGGGATTCGCTCATCTTTTATGTCTCGCTCATCATCGGATCTTCTTCTCTCTCACAGGTATCATCGGTCAGTCAGCTGGCCCCTTGCGTTCCTCTCGCCTTTTCATAATTTAAAACGGAAATGATTCATGGTTCTGATCACAAACTTGTGGAATTCCACGACATTTCAACTCGGACTAATTTGTTTTACCCTTGACACTCGAATTCAATTTGGAGCCAGATTCGCAAAAATGTTCCAGGAAGAAGAGAGCGAGAGCATCGCACTTTGGCACTGACTCAACTTCAGCGTCTCCTCGCCTTGTGACTCCTGGCGTTCTCAACCTACATCTCATCATCTTCTTCATCTCGACCAGTTGAACCTACCTACAGAATCCCCCGCATAACCGCAAGACTAACGCAACGCTGATCGACTTCGTCCATGGCGAATCCGCCGGCGATCACATCACCTGAAACAACGTATACCTGACCCAACAAACCGGCTTTGCCGAAACAAGATCTCAAGAGGCCACCACCAGGAGCAGACCATCTTCTTGGTCTTCGTCAAGTTCGCATGTCCATCCTCCGACCGCATGCAACCCTGTCTTTTTCTTCTTCTTCTTATGCTGCTCCACCACTTTCTTCGACGCGGAATGACCGTCTTCCTCATTCCCGAGAACGAGTTCTCACTTCACTTTTCCCATAAATTCCACGTCCGGCGCCTCATCATCAGTCACCAACCTCGCAACGCTTCAGACTCTTGAGACAATCCCTACTTCTTCTGCCTAATCCAATTTCCTGCCCGACCCGCAGCCATCAACCTCTCAACTTCCTTTAATTTTTCCCAATCCTCCATTCAAGCTCATGATGATGACCTACGACTCGGTTTAAATCAAATTATACACAAACCCGCCGCCGCAATTGCTAATCTTTATTGCCTCTTCCTCATGGCCATTTACCCTTTGATCCAAAACTAAAATACATTCATCATTTCACAACTCGCGGTCTCTCCTCGCCGATTTTTACCTGTCTGCCAGCCAGCTCTTACTTACTTATTGCTCCCTTCACCTTTTATTAGGCAAAAGCATATGCGAGTCCATTAGTATTCATCATCCTCTTCCACACTTGTCCTTATCCGTCACACAAATCAGCCGCTCCTTCTGGGTCACCCAACCAAACCAACAAACCAGTAGCCCTGCTGCCGAACCGATCCAATCAGACTACACACTACACACTTTACCTTTGGATTTTTTATTATTGCTTGCATATCTACAAACAAATGCCCCTTGTTCAAAGGCTTTCAGTTTATAAGATCTCATGTTGTGCAATTTCGTCTTGTTCAAAGTCTGCTCAGTAAATATATCATTTGTTCATCCTTTGGCATCCCCACTTTTGGCACCATACCAACACAACGTCCAAACCAAGTAACGATCGTCTTGTTCTCCATCTTTTATAACAAGACCAATTCAGATCCCATTCCACAAATTTCCCCTTTCACAAACTCTTCTTCTTCGTCTTCTTCCACTTCTTCAATGACTAAATATGGGCAAATTCGCAAACATCTTTTCACTTTTCTCAAATTGACCTACCGTAAAGTCGATAATCAACTCAACTCCCGCAGTCCTTGCTTTAGTCTTCTTTTCTACTTGCTACTTCGTCAACTTACATTACAGTCATTTCCTTCCGTCTTTTCACCAGCCACATTATTATGTCATAATGAAAAAGTTCCATTCAATCCCACTCACTCACACTCAGACTTCACACCACATTAACTTGCCATTTCAACACACATTATTTCGTCGTCGTCTGACCTCAAAACTTTCCAGCGTATTATCTCACTCACAGGCCCAAAGACACGCTCTCCTCCTCTCTTTTCCTTCCGTCATCAATCCTTCTCAAAAACCACAAAAGCAACACTTATTCCTCAAACCCAAAAACGTTTCAACCTACACACACATTATATTACCAAACTCCCAACTCTACGCTTCTCTCCACTAAATTCAAAGTCCTTGTACTTTTTTTACAGCATTCAGCCAAACTATATACACAACGTACAATAACCGTGCCAAACTTTAAAAAACTTTACTTCCTCATTCAGTCAGCCATTCCTTGCCTCTATTCTCCCTACTCAACCACTTGAACAAATTCTTCCTTTAACTGCATTTTTCAAACATTTCAAAAAATCTTCTATTGAATCTGTTTGTTGCATGTAAAAATTTGCAAACGCTCTCGCCCTTGCTATTGTTCCGTATTGTTTGCTCAAAACTTTAGGCCCGTTGTTGTCAATAAATCATCAAATAATAATAATATAATACGTAATCATGAACCACCGCAATCATAACAATAATCCGTTGTCTAATCCATTCAAACCCCTCAATTTTCAAAATCACACACAAAAGTATCCAGCAAGCAAAGCTTCCTCCATCAGATTAGCAAAAAATATACAAGGGCACGTTCGTCAGAATCAGAATATTTTTTCGCACACCTTCCAACTTTGACTTCTTCTCTCAAGCCTTCCACAAGATGGCATTCTCCTATTAAAATTACAATAAACTTGCTTTGCTGCTCCTTACCTATCTGTGAGAGGAGATCACTTTCTTATTCAACCCCTTCTCACAAAATTCTCTTACTTTCAGCTTATCAAAGCGACTATTCTTGGTTCTACTCGTATAACAACAAATTAGCTCACTTGTTACACCTCAATCTTCCTCATCAAGTTTCCAGGTAAAAAAAGTTTGCAAAATATTTATGAGGTTTTCGTGTAATCGCATTACTACAAGTACAAGTTTTGTAATCCATGCGCAGCTAACATGAACCTGACACTGAGTTACTACAATTGCTGTAGTAAGAGAAGGAGGGAGGCGAACCTATAAAAAAAGTTGCGTCGATTCCTCGCTTATTGATTCACATCACGGCAAATAAATCGCCTTGATTTATTCCGTCCGACCGATCAACCTTTTTCCATTCAGCCTCCCAAGATCCAAGCAAACTCCGCTTGAACCATCTTAAATTGCAAATCCATTTTCCCATCTTGGGCTCTCCTCGACCCAATCAGACCTTCAACTCTGATGCCGGACAAACATGCAACTTTTGCTTTCTATATTTTTCAAGTCTGGGCTCCAATTCGAAGAGTCAACAGCTTGTTGTTTTGTTATGGCTGGAATTAACATTTGATCCTCTTGTTTCCAGCCTTCGGCCTACATATTTTGGGCCCTTTTCAAATCAGTTGTAACAACAAGTTGTCCATATAAAAATAACTCGCCATAGACGTGTCTTGTTCCAAGGCCACGAACACTTACTTTTCTGTGTGAACATGACCAAAACTTGTGACTTGAGTGAGTGGGAACCACAGTTGGAGGATCTCAAGAGTCCCTTGGATGACCATCAATATCAATAATAATCATGAATCTTCTCACAACTTCTCTCACTGGTCAGCGCAATAAATAAATTGTTGCCTGGCCGGCTGTCCATCTGGTGAAATGAGCTATCAGTCAGCAACCTCTGCCGCTATTCACTTGTCAATAGTTCCGTTCCGGCTCTCACAACAACAAACCAATAAGGCATTCATCAGGTATTGTCCGTCAGTTATTATCAGCCCACCTCCAACAACACAAAAACAATTCTGGCATCATAACAAGTCAAGTTTCCTTCTACAATTTTCCAATCTATCAGAATCAAAAGATAATCTCCCCTCAAGTCAGCTCTTCCAGATTCATCCTAATACAAAATACATACAAACTAAATACTTGAACACACACAACCACCAGATACGTGTCATAACCATCAAATCCTCAAGTCAGGGTCACCATATTGTAAATTGCATATGCCCCAGGAGCACTCGTTGCTACTTCCAAGCGAGTTTTGAGCATATTTTAGCAAGAGAATCCGCCCCAAACCACTTTACTGCAGGAGCAAGTGCTCCAAGTCCTTGTACCGCTTCACTTACTTGCGCTTTTATAATGGCTGCCTCATGCATGCACCAATTTCACTTCCGCTTCTCATTACATCAGTCACAATTAAAACAATGATATCCCACCAAGCAACAAACGGCGGCGGCGGCCCACACTCTTGATTCAATTCTTTTTCTCTCTTTCTTTTCTTTATGCCTTGTTGTGTATGCATTGAAATTACCTCACTTTCGTTATTGCCCCACTCTCAATCAGCAGCAGCCACTTGGAATCCGCCGTCTACCGCAATTATTGTCAGCGTTGCCGCTTTACAAATCCGCATTTTCGCCATCTCACCATGACGTCCTTTTATTTCGTGTACCGCAACAGTCAACAGCATTTTTGGCGACACACTCTAATCTTTTGAGCACGAAAATTTTTGTTTGCCCCAGCAGCAGCGCTCTGACGCTCTCATCATGGACAACCTTTAAAAGAGGAGCAACAACGCAAAAGCGACATTGCAAATATTACTGTATCTAAACAACGAGGTTATGACGCAACAAAGGACACAAATGTATCCTTCAAACCCTTTGCAATTTGAAAGCTCCATCCAAGCGTCGTCTAGAAGCGTAGCAGCATCAGCGTCCATGCATCCTTGCTCACGTCACCGCCTTTCTCTCACGTTTCTCACAACGTAAGTAAAACAAGTTGTAAATTCATGTACTCTTGGTCAATCGCCCAGCCGTCGTTGTCTATCTTTATCAAAATTGCTCCTGCGTACTCCAATTAATCTACCTTTTATATACCTGTTCCAGCTAAATCCACCAGCCTTAATTCCTCTCTCATCCAACTTCATCTCTCTACGCTTCCCATCATCGTCATCATAAACCCCATTAAAATTCATATAAGGCAAAAAAACTTTTCACGTTTTCAAAGAGCATAGGTCGTCAGTCGTCATGCCTCTGCCTGCCTTACGATCCGTTCGACTGGAGTAGCTAACTCAGTCAGCTGGATAGATCGTTAAATAGCGACGAATATTGGCGCAATAGTGTATAATCTGGCTCATCTTACTTTAGCTTATGGTATTGTAACGTAATCACTTCTTACATGTCCCACCTCACGTTAGCAAACAACTTTAATAACTGCGCAGTACAAGTAATGATCATTTCTTGGTCTAATCTCGCTTGCTTCATTTCAGTCAGAAGAACCGTGTACAGAATATTGTAGTCGTTCCCCACTATCCCCACCACCTCCTTCTTCCACTTGTTCTTTGCCAACCAAAGGCGACGTACACAGGTCCTTTGAAGGACAACTCAAGCGAGCAAAACATAATATTTATTATTCCAACTGCAATTCTACTATATACCAACACGGCAGTTTTGTATCTATCGGTATCAGGACGACGACGACGACGGATTCCCATTATCACATCTCCATTAGCTTCAACCAAACTCTCGACTCTATTATCGCCACCAACCGCCTTTACGACAGCCATTTTTGATCCAACTAATAACCTTCTCCCAGGCACAAGGTGCAATTACAGCTGTAAATTTCCAGCTTTCAGATAACAACAACAAAAGTCGGTGGCTCATTTACGACAGGGTTTTACCCCATTTCCCATATCTACCTGCCCTTCCCGGCTTCAAGTAATCAAGTATTTACCAAACAAATTTTTGTCTCCAAAACTTTAATAATTCCCCGCCAATTTCTCCCCGACTGACCTATCTTATTCTACCTTACTTCACCAGCTACAAGTCCAAAAAAACTCTTCGAAAAAGCCTTTTAATCAACAAGAATACTGACTGAATAGTATCAACCACGACCGCCTCAGATATGCCCATTTAAAAATCTCGCAACAGCTTCCTTCTTCTGCTTCTCTCTTTTTGGTTTCTTGGTACCTGTTGATTGAATATAGCGTGTCCTAGATGCCCAGTCAAACCTTTATAATTCTTTCAATCAAACGGCAACAGCCTTGATGCCAAGTTTCCTACAGCACCAAAACCATTGCTCACTCAACTCAGTCAGTCAGTCAGCTCCTGTCCCTACCCATCGCCATTCTCAACCCTTCCAAGACCAACTTGAGCAATCTAACTCAGCAACCATCCTTCAACTTTCAATATTCTACAATTGTGATCCCCTTGAGCTGCGCTCAATGCTCGCCGCCATGGCGCTCTCTCAGCCAGCGCTCCTGCCTTCCTGACACAGGCCGGGACGACAAAGGCTCCAAAGTAAGAATCCTCTTGGCATCCACGGCATCGACTGAGCGAATTCGCCTTCCTTATATACCACAAGCGATTCTGCCCTCCTACTTTTCAAATCTCTCTTCAACTTCTCTCTCCTTCTTCTTCTTCTTGTTCTTCTTATTAAAACTAACGGGAATCTTTATATGCATACCTGCGCTGCTGCCACCTAGCAAATTATCAGCAGCCCAAACTTGCTTAGCATGTAGTACCTCATCCAACTCCTTCGTCTACTTCCCATCAACCAAGCAATCTCTCGCCGCTTTAATAACGTAACACATTAACCACTTGTATTTAACCATCGACAAGCTGATATTCACATGAACCGTCGTCGTCTCCCTCTCAGTCAGCTATTCGCATTATCAACCAACCTCAATATTAATATGCAGCACAAGAACGTACCAAACCTTTTTTGCCAATCTCCAACACAATCACCTGTACTCATCAGCACCAACAGTGTTCTTTTCCCATTGCTCAAAACTCAAAACCTGCCCAGTTTGCTACTATTGACTTACACCTGTCGAATCCATCCTCATCGCGTATAGTATATTCCATAATAACCAACAAACTCTCGAAATCACCAGCAGCGGTTACCAACAAGAAACACTTATGCTCGTATCAATATTCCAATGCCACGCAATACTCCCAGCTAATAATCCCATAGATTCAACCCTAGATATTCGCCTGCTATTAACCCTTTCTTCGCCTAACAGCCTTTGCTATAGCTCCTTACGTCATGTTCAGCAACTACATTCAATTATCCTCATTTCTCCTCAACAGTTATAAAGCAATTCAACTTATTATACAGTCTTGGAATTAAAAAACGTTTTTCTTGGTCTTCTTCCAGCCTCTTATTCTTCCGTTCACGACGGTTTTTTGTTCGCCGCGATATTCTTAGTACCAATTTGACCTCAGCTCTCAATCTGCAATAAAAACTGCATCGCGGAACAAATTCGCATTATAAAACACATACACGCCGCAACCCCAGAAAAATCCTCCTCTGACTGCATATATTCAACTCATATTACTTGCACATACTTTGAAATTATTATTATACGGCAGCCACCTTTCCCACACATGTAATCCGCTTTAAGCCGCATCGACTCCCTTGTGGCTTTCCGCGCAAATCCATACTTGGCTATGCAATGGAATTCCATCCTTTAGGATATTGCATTTCGCTCATTTCACACACTCTCATAGTCAGTCAGCAACTCTCTTTTGCGTATGAATCCGAAAAATGTTACTAATTCAATCAGTTCTTCGGATGAGAGAAAAGTTTGCTAATTTCCACCGACACGCCGAATACCACAGACTGCATTATCTTTGTAGCTCAAAAAGTCGGCTCATTATTGTTGCAAATTATTTCTGCATTCCTGGCACTTTAAAATTGACCTTGCCCAAGGAATCCACAAAGTTTAGCTGATGCACAAACCATGCCCATTTAAGACTTTTGGCATCGACCAGAAGCTATCTTTCTCGCCTCCCGCCTCTGCATCAAAGCTACATTTATATATGTTCATTACTAGAAACTTTGGAACGCCCACGAGAATCTATTACTTGGAATTCTTTTGCTTGCGCTGATGCACCGTGAGTGCGGCTAGTAAACCCGGATCTACTGCCAGAAAATATCATAGCTATCCACGCTCCTAGCATAGCCGTTACTGCAAAACAACCAACTATGACGTCATCCGAATACGACGCTCGTGTAATCTAATGCACACATCTAGCGAAAAACAAAAAGATACACTTTCAAGCGTGTGTGTGTGCGAGCGAACGACTCACTCGACTTCCTCATCTCGTTTCATTTCATTCTTCCTTCCTTCCGTGGTTCATGTGTTGCGAATTGCGAAAACCTCAAGAAATCTCATCAGACTTGATTGTCAGTCTAAAATGTCGCGTTTGCCAAGTAATAATCTTATCACCTGGCCGTATGTATATTCTGTATAATTTACAAACTTGCAAGCTCATAAACAACAACAAGTACTGCAAAACTATGAGAAACTTTGTAGGTAAAGCATGAAATATCCCCAAGCCTTTGCCATATTTTAACCAACATTATCACATATATACAACGAACGCCAATGAGCCGGTCAGCCAGCCAGCCAGCCACGCAACCATCATCAATTCCTCCATCTTCTTTGCCTTCAACTTTCTCTATCTTCTTGTCAAATCCACTACTTGGTCCCTTTCCCTTTATCATTTTTTGACATTTTGACAAAATATTACTCATTTCCCTCTTGTGCTTACTACTTGTTCCTCTTACGACAGCATTTCTCAATCCATGTCGTCATACCCATGCAACTTGATAATATTGATAGAAGCTGCAAGTTGGCTCGGAATCCGATTCCTATGATTCCTTCCTTCACACTTTTAAAAACTAACAAGTCCAAGGACATTTGTTAGTTTAGCTATGACTGGGCGACGGGATCAGCTGAAATGAAGACCACCAAAATCTCCACTCTTCTTCTCAACAACAACAACTGGCTTCCACACCCGAACAAATGTAAACCTGCCAGGGCGACATTTTGACAAAAGTAGTTTGTGATTGCCTAGCCTAAAAACGTTACCAGATGCAAAGGTTTGCAAATATTTGCACTTGTGCTCCTGCTGCACAAACTGTGTCATCAACAGGTCATTTTGTATCCTACTTTTTTCCAAAAGCCAATCTTCTCCACGCTACCACCGAACATGAGACACCTAAACGGATTTCACTTCGAGCTTCGAGTGCAAATCCACAGCCAGAAGCAAGCAACAAAAGGAACCGAGCTGGCAAAAAACCCTGCAATCAAATTCGCAAATCTGCTTGCAAAAAACGATTGGCCATTTAAAGCATGCCAGTACTTGGAGGCTCGTACCTGCTGCACGCTCTGACGCTTCAGATTCTTCAATTCGTCCGTGCCCATCAGCTTTTTGTTCATTCCAATCCGAAATACGCTTATCTTCTACTCTGATTCTGATTTCACATTTCGATCGAATCATTTCTATTCATTCAATTGCAAACCGTCAGTCACACGTCCATTTCTTATGTATATTATACCTTTTCTCTTGACTTTTTCCAAGTTTCTTCTTGACAATTTCTCTTTGATTTTTCTGCAACCGTCATCAGTTCCTCCTCAAGTAAACCAAGATATTGCATCTCGCAAAAACTGCATCCCCCGAATCTCAACGCTACTCGTCTGACTCACTCACTCACTCAGTCAGTCAGTCAGACAATTGGAAACACAATAACACCTGATCCGTGCCTAAATTAGCACACTTTTGAATTACATGCCATTCTTTTCATCATGAAACTGTCTCTCTCTCAGCAACTCGGTCAGCATTCTCACGTAACCTAACTGTCGTTCCAATCTCCTCGACAATAACGATTCAATCCCGATTGTAATTTCCCCGCTGGTCAAAAACCGGATCATTGATATGCTCACCACCTCAACCTATTGTTCCTCAACATTTTCAGTATTCACAAGGCCCAAACAGAAATTTCCAGCCAGCGGCACCAAAACTCATAAGAATCACATAAACCTCAGCAAACAACGCAACATCATTAAAATCCCATTAACGTCGTTCGCAAGAACTTGCAACCCAGTTAACTTTGTCTCGTATCTTTGATCTTACTTCGTATAATCTTCTTCTCTTCTCATGTCATCACAACGAGACGACATCATCACCACCAAACTACCTGTTGCACAACCTTCAGTTTCTATCGATCCACTCATGCTTTTTAAAGCTTCAAGAATACCAAGTTCAAATCCTCCATTTGACATTGTCTAATATTACTGTCGCAATATTCCGCGAATTCAACATCAACTCTTGACTGACGTCCTAGTGGAAAAATTGAACAGATTCTTTTTAATTTCTACGAAACAATTTCCACATGTTCAAGTTTATGACCATGAAACTCATATATTTCCTCACACCCATGTATATTTGTAACTGCATATTTTTCTCAAGTTTTTGCGGATGGAAAAGTTTATATGCTGTTTAAAATGGAGAAATCAAGTTGACACTTACCCCTTCGTTTCCTAGGAACTGAATCGATGCTTGCTGCCCAGTCTTTTGCTGTAACAAAAAAGTATCATAAAAATTAATTCCTTGCAACAACAATTAATCTGCAAATTTTCATCTTGTTAACGGGTCAATCGAAACCTTTTTCTTAAAGACGTTAAATATTAATACCGTTTGAAGGAATACAGAAACTTTTTGTAAAACCTGATACGAATCATGAATTTGCTCTCTTCATTACTGACGCGGATGGGAGCTTGAAACATTGTTCATATTGCCATTTCCATTAACGTTTATTCCCACGGAACCATAACGTCACACAAGACCAACTGTATTAATAACAACTTATCCTTTCCTTTCCTCAATGCTACCGATATCCGCTTTCACACCACCACACAATTCTCAACGTAATCTAATTTTGTCTTCTCTTATCAAATTCCAACCTACTGCATCGCCTATATCGCCGTTTATCAAATTAGCCCGTAACCAATTCACGTAAGCCGTATATATAAGTAATGTTCGTCTGTAAACTATTCATCGATTCCATATGTGCATTTGAAACCAAGACATTGAACCAGATTGATTTACGCCTCCTCAAGTCAACACTGACTCCGTCCAGTTGTTGTTTACTGACTCAACCAATAGAATTATCATCACAACAAACAACTTAACAAGACTCTCGTCTATAAACTCATAAAGTTTCCTACTCCAATGTCCATCTTTGATCTCTTTGCTGACATGGAATTGCATCATCGCCGCTATACAAGATCAATATTGCATTACATACATTGCATACAAGAACCGGCATCTCCTCTATCGAAATAGCTTCCTTCCATATTTCGTTATGAGAAACAGCCAAGACTGATGACAACTTTTTATGCTCGAAATGCAACCCTTCCCTCATATTTCAACAACTCTTTTCATCATCCACCAGTTTAAATGCGTAACTCGGTAATTTGTACCGATTAAAAACGCACTAAAACTTTGTTCGTCATACTTTTTTATCATAGTCAGATACTGCGAATAGAGACCAAACGTTCAATATATCTGTCATTACATCAAAAATGCACTTCCCTTCTTCAGCATTGGCTTGACTTGAACTGACGTCAGCAAAGCCAAAAGATCATCATACAATATCAAATATCTCACATCAACTTTCCGTTTCGACCAATTCAATGTCACTGCAGAGCTGGAATTTTGTTGTAGGAAACTGCAACTGATCGATCGATACTTGAATCAATTAAATGCTTCGTGGTTTACGATACTCCAAACAAAAACAAACATTCTGATGAGCTAAGCAGCAATCAGTGAGTATTTTACTCTGACTTCTTACTACGCATTCCTAACCATGAAAATTGTAAACTGTTCTCGATGTTTTAAGATCATCAGCAATCAGCGTTACATAAACCTTCATTGTTATCTAGCAGCACTAGATTCCACTAGAACCAACAACAAATGTCACGCTGCTCCGCTTTACACCTTTCGTTCATCGGTCTCTATGTACTCAATGTCGCAAACTGACTAGAATCTATTTCCCGGTCAACCTGAATTCACCTGTCAATAAAATCCCGCCCCCTTGAACTGTAGCATACATATTTTTGTGTTTTGCAATTGTGAAAGAATCGCTGCTGACGCAGTTCCAACTGTTACAAAACACACATAAGCGTACCAGAAATTCTCAATTCAAATTCGCAGAAGATATATCAACAAAATCTATCGTAAGGTTCAGGAAATTCTGGACTGCCATTTTTCCATTCTCACTACAGTCACAGCTCCCAGAACCGCATCGAACACAATGGAAACCGCCATCGCGATATCGTTCCATCTGGTATTCCATCAACTTTTTTACACGACTCTGATCATGCCATTTATATTCGCCGCATTTCTATAACTACTCACTCTCATGGCTCATCCCCAGCTTGTTTATCAGTACCTTGATCTTTCCAGATTAATACATTTTTGGTGTCAGTCAGCTGAAAACATCTGTGCAAGAACCGCATGTACACATATAGTCAACCAACATTATTAACCCTATCGAAGCTTCTATTCCGCCATCACCGTCCTAAAATAAACTCATTTCCCATCAACACGCAATTTCCACATCATTTTCTAAATCTATAAACAAACTTTCTATGGCTTTCCCGCAGTTCCAAATTCAACTGAACTCCAGCCGAATCCACCCTTCTCGATCCCGCCGGTTTTACCCGCCCAATTTTCTCGGAACCCTTTCTTTCTTCGACCAAGAGTGTGATGAGTAACAGATTATGAATATTCAATATTATTCATTTAATCCTCTGTTTCTAACATGTACATCACATCCATGGCAGTTCTAGCAGCAGCTGTCATTCGCCAAGTTAAATACTGTGAGTGAGCTAAACTCATTAACGTTCGCTCGCCCCCACGTCACACTATTGTTCACGCACAATGACATTAACCGGGCCACCTGGAGCCCACAAAGTACATGTAAGTAAACGGCATACGCGAATCCGCATTAAAAATATTATCGCGCCAGCTGTCCACCTTCATCTTGGGCTTTTTCCATCCCGTACTTTTCCTCCCCCATTTCACAGTGCTAGCAACTGTATATTTTTGCGAATCTGCTAGCTAATCCACCCAACGTTTTAAACACATCCCCCGCCCCTCACACGCTCCTTCCGAAAAACAAGTCATTTTGTGAATTTGCAATTCCACCTTGATCTTGATTCTACTTGCATATTTCTCCGTCTTCACCTGAATCCTTATCCCTTTTGTCGGCTTCTCCTTGACATTTAGATGTCACTGTAAATTGTAATCTATGCTACCCTCTTTTCGCTACCTTCTAATGCCCTGAATACATTAATTTAAATTGGCAACAAACATTCGGACACTTTAGTTTCCCTACATATTCACCTTATTTCCCAACTCTGAACAATAAACATGTCATCCTACGTACATGCAGAAAATCCCCAGCATATCTGACATTTCCTCCTCTGCCTTTTCCCGGCTTCCCAATGTCATCCCATTTATCAGGAAACACGTGAACGATATAATAACAATTTACGTTTGTTACTTATGCATCGACTTTCATCAAGCCCACCTCCCGTTACTTCTATCTATACGTACTTAAACAACACAAGGCCTTTATAAATTACATATACAAAACTCGTACTTATATCCAACATGTATGCAAGCAACAACTCATTGTTCTAGTATTAGGGCATAACCACATTTCGCAACGCTTGGCAAAATATAACAGCTGTTCCTCATAGTGATGTGGCGAATTCCATATCTACTGGCATTTTCCTCCTTTCAGCATACGCATTGGCTCCCTTGCGTCACCGAGTCTCTTAAATCTGTCAAATTTCATCAACTTTTTATCCTTCAAAAAGTCCAAAAAATTTTGTCATAAGGATTGAGCCTGCTGCACTTACTCGAAATACGTGGCTGAATTTGAAACGGAGGACTTTTAAATTAGCGTCCAACCTCACCAGCTCGTACCTGGTACCATTAGCATGGGAAACTGCCAAAAATAAATGCCTTAGCAGAAAGAGGCGATCAAGTGTGCGAATTTCCAAGAAGGAGAAACATGTCCCTTGGCTGCCAAACAAGTCTCTCATATTGTTACTTGCTGTTTGATAGTCCTTGATCCGACGAGATCTGACTGACTGAGAAGAAACAAGTATTTGCAATTCTCGCAACCTTTCACACCAACCACCATCGTCTCGCTCTATTACAAAGAATTGATCATCGCCGCAACCTTAAACGCGGCACTCATACTGATTAACTGATTGATCGGAAAGGTGTCTTGTTTCGATACTTTTTTATATACGCTTCGTGGACTTCGTCGGCGAGTCAGTCAGCATCCATTTTTATTATAGACCTTGTGACCACCGTCAGCCAGCAAAATTTACACATGTAGCAATCACCAATTACACGTGAATCCTTCTATCATATGATTAATCCATCCAATTTCCATTGGCTCATGGCAAGGTTATTTCCGTTCTTTCAATGTTTTGTTTAGGCTCGAGATTCAAACGGTATCCACAATAATAACATTCACTCATATTTCGTCATACTATTCTTTCAGTCAGAATCTTATTTACTCGATAGCTCCAAGCTATAGATACCTTCTGTTTAGCTACATAACCCTTTGGCCACTAAAATATACATTGCACAAACTAAACTTTGTATGCATACAGAGCAAATATATGCTTGTCTGCTATCACGAAACATGTATTTATAGCAAGTACGAAAACGGTGTCTTCTCGTTGCCACTTTACCACTTTTGTAAACGGTACAAGACTCTTGACGCGGCCACATTGCCATTTCATCATGTCACTTCTCTTTCGTTCTGCTGCACCACAATAACAGAAAACGTGCGTGTGTCTTCTTCTTTTTCTTCCTGTTGCCATATATTCTTTCTCCTTGATTTCAACGCCTGTTTGCATGCCTCCCTGTCTTCTTGATCATCTGTTCCGCAGCAACACTTTGTCAGCTTTAACCCTTTCAAAAACTCTGGGAAATCTCTCTCCTACGCCTTCGCAATTCGAGCAACTGTTACACATGACCGAATTCCTCTTCCCTCGTTCCTCCGATCACCGGCAAAAGTAGCGTCATCCCCGACTGCAACCAATGTTATCATGATAGCCATTCAACACATCAAACAGCTCACCACGTCCATTTAGCCATTACTCACCACAAATTTCCGTTTATCCTTGAACAATTTTATCAGTTAGACCCGCCTACCCTTGAGCTCCTTCGCATGTAACTCATGTTCGACAAAGTTGCCAATTTTTGCAATTTTTTATCGATGATCTATTCGAGCAACCGCTACATGATCTCATCTCATTAACCCTCATAAACCAGCATCTGAACGATTAAAAGATTGCAATCACTTGTTTCCTGGACCAAGCAATTATTTCGAGCAGACATTAATATTCACATGGCAGCCTTTGGAGCAAAAAGCAGACCCTGCATCTTTGGTCCAGGCCCACTTCCGTGTTTTTCTCACTTCCAGGTAAGTCTTAATTTCAAAGCTGGCTCGCACTCTCTGCTCTTTAACCAGCAGCTGAACCCATTAAGGCTACTTGGATGGACGACCTCTTTGGGAAACATCTGTTGAATTGTAAACACAATTCTTATTTGCTACTCTACAACCGCTACTACTGCTTACGTCTGTCAACAGCAAAAAACATTCATCCTGTCCAAAATCCATGCATGTTGTTGTACCACAAGACAAGACCAAGGGAACCTACGTGATCTGGTAACTTGGAGCTCACCCTTGGAACATTTTCTTTGTGATTCCACCAGGTAATCGTATATCACATGAACATTTCTAAGTGCATCTCTGAGAGCCTTTGCCGCCCTTCAAGGCGAGATTCTCTCCTCCAGTCACTCACACTTGTCCACACACCTGGACTTCCCCCTCAATAGCCAAGGGAATTTCTCAACGGCACTACGAAATGGCGAAATCCTTCTCCCGAGTCTATATATTAAATTGAAGCTTTTTGTCTGTCATTGGATCCTTATTTAGTTTCTTGCTTTCGTTACTTTGTACGTACTCGAGTCAAGTTTCGCTTGTGAAAAGAGCCATTAGCACCTGTGAAGATCCGCACACGTTTCTGTGTCATTCAAGCGGCTGAAACGCTTAAATGAAAAACTGGCTCGACTGATTCGCTTTGACTCACACAGCAGCCTCTTTGCTAAAATCAGAAAGGGAAATTGCACTACTTTGCAAACTTTACTTGCTCTCAGCGTCGCGGTATATAATGTTTCTCGTTGGATAACAAGAGTTGGCCAAATATGCTTTAAATATGCCTGCGAAACCTGCCACATGTCTAGAAAATTGTGACGAAAAGCTGATGGAAACAGCAGGCATACAGTCTTGCAGCAACTCGCAGATTTTTGCCATTCACCTCGCAGTCCTTGTTGAGCCGCATTCTGTTCATTGTCTACGTTATGTAGGTCGATTATAAAACGAAATAACATTCACCACACCACCAGCCATTCACAACTAACAGCACAAGGAACCAACAACATCCTTCATGCAATCATGCACACCTAGCGGAGAAATCCAATTTTTCCTTACATAATCAGCCAAGCGACCAAACACTTGAAGACTCTTTGACTCCAACTCCAACTCAAAGAATGCATTTCGCACTCAATCCTTAAGCTAACTTTTAGTTCGATTGATTACAGAAATTAATCTAAGAAATTTCATCCCTTCAATTCATGTTGACTTTGACAAAAACCAGGTAAGGTCCTTTCCAGCCTTTCTCACGGTTTACAATCCCCTTTCTCCATCCATAGCCTTGTATTATTCTAGTGAATGAAAAAGGCGATAATTCACATGGACGTAATCTAATCTAAAGCATCCGTTACAACTTTGCCGGGAGACCTTCAATAGTGTAGAGCTGACTGAAACACCGAAATACCGACAGGCGGCAACGTCACCCTCCGCGCCCCGCAATCAACCGGTATTCAAGAACCCGCGCTCCGGTTCCTTTCTCTCCCTCTCTGGAAAGTGTAGCCTTGTTGAGAAGGTTTGAAAGTCGTAATCTTTGTCCAGGACCTTCCTCTGTTGACCTAGCAACAATTGACAAGGACAGACAAAAGTCTTGGTTTCTCTTCAACCAACCGCCACATGAAGAGCAGAAGCAGAAAGAAATGAGCCTTACTTTTCCTTGAAATGGCCTACACAACTAACCACCGTCCTAAATTGGCTTGGATTTTGTCACACATGACAGTAGAAAAAACATGCAAGGGAATCACGACTCACTCACATAATATTGTGTAACAACACTTGATCAGAAAAGCAATATTCTACAAGCCTAGTTTACAACAGAAAGTAGTTGTAGCTATTCTCGTCAATCCATCCATTCCTTCTTTCCTGCCTTTAACATTTCCTTCAATTCAATTCAGCTCATGTCTTACATGTTGAGCTTGTATCACGTTGTTGTGTAACCTTGCACATTTCTTGGTGCCATTTATTCGCAACTTCACACTAATCCCCCGACGCCTCGATATGCACAGTTGCTCTCAGCTAAAAGTATGTCTAATGAAACCCAATTCGACCCGAATCCGCAAGAGCTCATCAGCCCATCTCTCCGACACGTTGTTCCTGCTGCGAATCTCCAGCTGAAGGCATCCGATCGAGACCACCACGTGCACCTACTGTCTGCTCCATATGCCAAAATATTTCTCGACTTGTGAATCAATCTACATATGCATAAGGTTGGAAGATTTCTAGAAAAATCTTTGCGATTCTTCATTTTCGCAACATTTCCCTAGCCGCCTCGTGCAACCATTTGCTGTCCGTCTCAAGTCCTAATTTGACGGCAATTTCTGCCTGCCAATCCAAGGTTCTTTTGCATTATCATTCGTTTTACATGCTACTAATAATATAATAATGGCGGCCATATTTTTGCGATTCCACCGCTTCTTTTGCATGTCTGTCATAAACCTTATTGCTTATCACCCGAATCACATGATGCACCGCAATTTATACAGCTCCTGTTCTCTTAATGCCGTCTTGTTCAAATAAATACCATCATAAAATCCGTGTGAAAGTCGGTCGAGATGATACAGGAACAGCACATCTTTTAGCCTCAAACTCTCCTTGACCGAACCAAAAAGTAGACTTGAGTATGGCCTTCGAATCTGAAATTAATCTGATATCTCTCCCTGTTCTCGGCCTGAATTTTCTGGAGAAAGTCTCTCCCTCCCTTGGAGCAACAACTTTTAAAAATAGCTCGGACAATCAGTCGGTTGAGCGACTAGATTCTATGATTCTCTGGACTTTCCACAAAATTCGAACACTCTTTCCTCAAGCCACGTTCTTGTTCTTCTCCGAATACGTTAATATATTGCAAATGATATCCTTGAAATAAATGTCCATTCTCCAAATTGTTATCACTATATTTCAATTCCCTGTACATTTTCTTCTCCTACTATTCGCCTATTCAAATCTATGATGAAATCAAATGAACCAATTCCGATACAACTTTTGATCGGCATCCAATTTCCTTATCAATCTGTCCTTTAATAAAACTTTTACTTTAATTTCCTGCGACAAGGAGATGATAATTGGGCTCGATTTGTTGGGCAATCAATAATAACAAGCTGAACTCTACTTTTTAGTCAAATAGAAACCTTGTTTCATGAAATGGAAAGACTAGACAATTCAAGCATGTCTCCTTGCCATCAATTGTAACGTCCCTAAATCGGCTGACAAGTACCCCTTGGCCCTTTGGGCACTTGCTTTTGGACCTACACCAACCAATAATAACTCGTCCATCCATCCTCAAAACCCAGTGTATGAATCAAGGTATACCAAAATAGTCGCAGGACAACAAAGTTTCTCTGTAAACTCTGTCAAGCCTGTAAATATTGTTCATCTAATCCCACTTGATGCAGACGGCCTTAACAAGAATTGCAGGGACTCGAAGCAGCCAGACAGCCACAGACAAAAGTCCCATTCTTTTTACTTTTACTTGAACAAATGGCGGCGACTGTGGCTCCCTCTCCTGCCTCTACTTTGCGCAATGTCAACTGTTCAAATCCTGAAATCTTCCATCACCTTTTCTCGCTAACAGATTCTTCTACAAACTCTCCACTGGAATTCCCCACAAATGTACAGGTTCATTGAAAATACTGGCTTAGAATTCTACAACGGCAACATAAAATCTCAAATTCCATCAACTTATTGCATCACCAGCAACGTTACATTCACTTTTTACATTCGCTCTCAACTCACAATCTGTTTCTATAACTTGCTTTCCTACTACTGTTGGTCCCAAAACACATTTGAAAACTAAACCAAATCATGGCTAAATTCTCTGAAACTTGGTTAAAAATCCCCATGATTGCGTCATTGAGAACAAGAAGCATAAATATGTGGTTCCGTCGTCACGCACAATTTGGCAGATTCGATACAGAATCCATGGGTTTTCCAGCCAGAGATCCATGGAAACGAGGTGAAACTGAAGCAGCTGTTTTCTCTATTTTTCTATGAGTGCAGTATGTGCAGATATAAAAAAGTGAGGACGACTCCTTCCTCAATCAGATTTATATCAGGAGCTCACTCAATTGACTAACTTGGTTGCTACATGTATTGTAACCTTTGAACCGAAAGATGATTTGAAACATGATTGAATCTGATGACTTTGACGACGACCACCTCAGCAGGGACAGCAAATATGGAAGCCACAATGATTGACTTTCGAAGGAAAGAAACTCTACTAAACATTCAGCACTTGAAAACCTGGTTTCGATTGACCCGGCTGGTGCCGTTGTGACTAGTAAACAGATTGAGAATATTTGCAATACCTGAATGCGTAGATAATCTTCGATAGCCTTAAGAGCCGAGTCGGTGAGTTTCACAAAAATCACTGGTTTTTTACTTTGATTGTTAGCACTTGTAGAATTGGCGTTATTTGATGTGTTGTTACACTGATTAACAAGACTGGATTGTCCGTTGGCATACTGATTGGTGGTGGAGGACAAGGAATACTTGATATTTTCCACCAGCGCCATCGCTACGACACTTGAGTCGGTCGGCGGCAGTCACACTTTGTCTCCAATTCACCCGGATCCACACTCCTTAATCGAGGATTAATTAATTACAATTATAACAGTATAGTAGCAGAGGACGACGTACACACAAACTTAACATCTACAAAAATCCTCGAGGTTCTTAACTATACTAAACTGAAAATCTCCTCTGCACCACACGAGAACCCAGCC
>JAQGBJ010001143.1:0-26184 GCA_034698345.1 Sphaeridia pumilis | reverse complement strand
TTTCCAGTGTCCCTACTGCCCAAAGAAGTTCATCAACAACTCATTTCTTGTATCGCACATGCAGCGCCGTCACCAAGGTCTTCCTTTAAACCCGAACAATCCCCTAACATCTATGTCGCCTCTTCGACACTGCCACCGCTTCGTAGCCAGCAGGGTCACTCAAGCAGCCAAAGATGCTGAGGATCCAGGGTCAGCCTCTGCTCCTTCAGTTGTTGCTGTAACTCAAACAGAAGCGTACTTCGGTAGAGGTCAGACAAACAGCACGAGCAAGTCTCCCCAGATTGATCGGCAGCAAGTGGAACAGATTGTGCACGAACTGCTGCTGAGCAAGAATTCCAAGCAAGATCGGCATGTTCAGGTCACATCTTCAGAAGAAAGTGGGCTTGCAAAGGATGAGATCGCAGTAAAGAATCTCGTTGAAGAAATCAAAGAGCAGCTGGACTTCCATTGGAAGTTCATTTCGGCTAAATTAGACCAGCAGCCGCACATATCGCCTTCGGCAACGCCAGGGCCAGTAGAAACTCTCCAGAACGGACAAGCATCCAACGAACTGCATTTGGAAGCCAGTGGCAATGATAACGGCTCCGAGAACGTCCTAGCTGAACCTCGCCCGGTGTCACCAATTCAAGTCCACTTGGAGCAGCAATTGCAAAGCCAGTTGCTTGACATGGAATCCTTCAAAACAAATCTTCAGGTGAGGGTGGACAAGGAAATCCAGATAATGGAAGGAAAACTTGAAGCTCAAGAACGCTTTTGGCAATCGAAGCTGAAACAAGTCAAAGAAGAGCATGAAAAGCAAATTGATCTAGTTCGCCAAGATTTTCTGAAGCAAGTCAAAGAGCTTCAGGTGGCTGTCACTGATCAACAAAGTCAGAAACCAAAGCCTTGCTTCCATGGAAATGGCGTAACAAACCCTATGTATGGATCTACAGATTCTGAAAATAAGCCAGTTGAGCAAACCCAAGACCAGCAAGTTTCTCCAATCAAAGCTTCAGAATATCCCGAACCTTCATATTTCTCAACTCCTAAGGATAACTTAACAAAGGTGTTGAACCGAACGTTTGAAATAGGTGATGGAGCAGTCACTTCGAATTCTGCAAGACCTTCAGTTCATGTGGTTGAACAGAACCTGGATAGTCCCAAAAAACCTACTGTTGAGACTCCTATACCAAAACCCAGATCTGCTCCACTTCAAGAGCCTGCGGTCACAGAACCTGTAAGGTTCATTCAGTCGCAGCCTAGAATTTCAGCTGTTCCTAAGCCTAGTAACGAGTATGAAGAGCCCATCCATGGCCAGAGTAAGAACCACGTAGTGTCAGTATCTAGCTCGGACTTCAGTGGCGACGGCGACGATACCAGTAGTAGTGAAAATGTCTTTGACGAACTGCAGCCTGCACTGACAGGGCCAAGAAGGCCAAGTCTAACGTTGCCAAACAAGGAGCCTTCGAAGCCAACTGCCGAAGGTTTCCGAGATGAAGAGTTGAGACCTCAACCAATATTTAGCGAGCTGGTGATGCCAAAGGGTAGAGACATTCCAACAATACCAGCTGTACTTGATCCAAAGGTAACAAAAACCATATGACTAGTAGTTGAAAACAAAACTTACAAAACCAGTTCTTGCTAAAGCCTCGAATCGATATTTGCAGGAGCTGAAGAAGGAGAAGAAATCTAAGCCAGCAGTCACAATCCAGTCTTCTGATAAATTGCCAAAAGCTAACTCAACTCAAAGCCCACTGACGAAATTGTTTACCGCTGTTAGAATGGTAAGTAAACACGACGGAAATATACCTACAATTTTAATTTTTCGAGATTGTGATGGTGATAAACCGGTATATTTTGCAGGTGAAGCATGCCATGGTTCCTTCGACTTCCCGCCGTAAATCTCCGGTCCTCACAGTTTCAACTAAATCGAAGCAAATCAAAAAGCCTGGACTCTTCTCAAAAGCCAGATGGGCAAGAGGAAAGAAATCAAAGCGGGATTCAGACGACGATACTCAGGCTGACTATGACTTTAGCAACTGCAGTTCTTCGCTGAAGGTGGAGCAGCACTATTTCAAAAGGTCGCATCCGGAAGGTATGGGAAGTCCGAGGACTCCTACAGCAGCCGCAAGAGCTGAAGGCGACATTCAAACATTACGTAATCCGGTTAAGGCTCCTCGACCAAAAAGCGGGTACAACGGGAGGACTCCGGAAAAATTACAGCAAGTTGCTGACACAGGAGGAACTTTGAAGAAGAATATCTTTTTGGTAAATGCTGACGTTGGTGACGCGAGTTCAGCGGAGAAACTCTTAGAAGACACCAAGTATAGCAGGGTCCGCCGTTCGTTATTGCCACAATTTGAGCAACTGAGCCCGGCTCAGTTAAGACAGGAAGAGTCAACGTCTGAATCTGAAGATACCATTTCGAGCGGGACTGAACTTGATTCATCTTTGGCTGTAGATCGGGAAATTGGAATTCATAAGATGGAAAGAGAAAAGGCAAAATATCAGGCAGCTGAACTTCAGTCTCTACCGGAAACGGAAGAAATGAACCCTAAGACATCTTCGAGCGTCTATAAAACGAGTACAAAAGTATTAAAAATGGATACTTGGGATGAAACCGAAGAAGATTCAAGTGTATACGATGAGAAGGCCGTAAATGCTCTAAAAAACCCCAGAATGTATAATCAGAAGCAGCCGGGCAGAAATGATGTGGTGGGACATCAAAGGCCTGCAACATCCGTACAAAATAGTCTTAAGAAAGGTAGAGATAGCCCACTTAATAATTCCTGGGATTCCGATTAATTAGGAAAATATTCTGGAATGGAGATATACACTCTGTCATTTATTCGGCCAAACTTTGGTACATAGAATTAAAACTTACGAAACACGTTATATTAAAATACTCTATCGTGATATCCACTTTCCGTGGGTCGAGGTTGATTGGTTGGAGGATGAGGTTGCGGTGGTCGCGGGACGGCACGACGTGGCGGAGCTAAATACTCAAACATACTCTGTGTATGACTCTTCAACATTGTCTCTAAGCTGCAAGGCATTGGATCTTGCCAAAAGAAATCGTGGTTGAGTGCTGTATCAGCGTCTATCCTTTTCGCAGGGTCCAAAGTCAGTAACTTGTCCAATAGATCACAGGCAAACGGGTCTTTGACGTAGTACTTTAGCCGATCCTTCACCTGAAATTAATCAAAGTAAAAGTCATAATTTAGAATGAAGCTGGACAATTCGAATACAAAGTTTTCAGAATTGAAGTTCTACTACTCACCTTACGCTTCTGGCCTTTAATTAATTCCAGTCTCTGATATAGATCTAGAGTCTCTACCCCAGGCCATACATCCGGGGAAATTGAGCCACAGAGCTGACAGATCAAAGTGATTTGCTGCTGTTCGGTTGATCCTTGCATTATCGGTGATCTGGTCCACATTTCAGCCATGATGCACCCAGCACCCCACATGTCAACTGCAGGACCATAGTTTCTTTCGCCCAGAAGTAACTCAGGTGGCCGGTACCATAGAGTAACAACTCGATTAGTGTATCGGTTAGGTTGATTCGTCTTCCCGATACTGAAGGCTCGAGCCAATCCAAAATCAGCTAACTTAAGCACTCCTTGTTTTGTTATTAGGACGTTGGCAGCTTTCATATCTCGATGTAGGATCTAAGGAATGGAGCATTAAAATACGATACAATTCCGAAACCAACGGATGTTGAATGATTTGACCCAACCCTTAGATAGCGTACCTTATTAGTGTGAATGTAGTACAACCCGTTGAGAAGTTGCTGAATGACTCGTTTGATTTCTCCAAGTGAAAACTTGACGTTGGCGTTGGAGAGCAAACCCGCTAGATCGTGGTCGGCAAAGTCAAATACCAGGTAAAACGTACTACGAAACCGATTAGATCCTGTTGCCTTCGTTCTGCAAATTTCTATCAAATTCACAACGTTCTCGTGCTTGAGCAATTGCAGTATCTTGATTTCTCTCAGTGCAGTTATTGGAAAGCCTTCCTTTTCGTTGTCCATCAGCACCTTCTTAAGAGCCACCAATAGCTTGGTTTTCTTATGTTTAGCCTTGAATACCTCCCTAAGGACATGATAATATTACAGATTATCATCTATTACCACAAGTTCAGACCGATAATCAGATAACGCATTGAACTCACCCGAAGGTACCCTGTCCAATCTTGGATATCCTTTCATACTTTGTGACATCATCGCAAACGGGAAACTCAAACTGTTCAATGTACTTTTCTCGGTCTCCTCTGTTCATCGTTCCGAGGATATTTTTCCTGCCTCGTTGTAGGATTCCCTTCGAAAGTCAACAAAAAATTCAATCAACATTAAACAACTATTTCAACTCCAGGATCTGTTGCCTCCCAGTTCTTCTATCCATCGTAAATTTTACAGCAAACTTACAACACTTGATGAAGAGTACAGAAGTCCTGAAGGCGTGTGACTGGAACGATTCTATCTTCAGTACTCTTCATCAATGTGTCAATGTCCGTTATGAACGATCCAACAATGCTTCCTGCTGCAAAAACAAATACGACGTACTTTAGCCAATTGCTGAAGAAATCTCAATATTTCACCGTCGCAAATTCAACCATAAATGTTTATTTTACGTACGTAACAATCCAACTTACAAATTCGGTCTTGAAGTCCAATAAATTATTTTAGAATTACGCTAATGAACACGAGGACAACAATCGAATTTTCAGTTTGATACAGCTTGCCAATTAAACGAAATAGTCCCACTCGTTGAACTAATCCAGCTTCTGAAAGTCTGTTAAATATTGACTAATTAACTAAAACAGACTAATTCCCGTTACAGAACACAAAACAATCAGATTTAAAACTATTTCAAGTAACAATTTCTGTAATTCTTGCACGGGACTGAACTCTTTGCATTCCGAAGAAGCGGTAGATTTGTGGGTAAAAACCCCATCAATGCAACATACGGAGAAATCTCCTCACCGACGATTGGGCTAAGAGCATTGATTTTATGAACCGGTTTTGGCGCTCCCAAACGTTAATGTTTGAAATTAAGCGCCCATCGTCATTTGTCCAACGAATTCGATAGTCATTACTTCCGTTGGTTTCATCTTTACGTTTATTTTCGCAATCCTTTGGCGAACGTTTGCGCTACAATCAGTGGGAAAACTAGGGTTGCGTCAGCATATAGCTTTACAGGCTTGGCGTCTTTCTTGATTTTGCCCCATGAAACTGCTTCGTCCGGACGAGCTCCAGAATCGCTGCCATCGAATTCTTGGCCGGTGTTTATAAAAACAGCGTGTTCGGCTCCATTTCTCTGAAAACGTAAACAATGCTAGCGTTAATTGTCCAGAACAGAAACATCTAAATGTTCATTAGTCAAAATAATAGGACATGTACCATCAAGTTGGCGTTACAAATATGATGTTTAACCAATCCCCCGCCCAAAATGATGACACCGGTGGAATGAGCCCTCATAGCGATTGTATTTAGCGCTCGCAGGTCACTCAGGATGTCAACAACCAATCCAGGCTTCTTGTATGAATGGAAGAACATCATGTCGCCTAAAGATCCGTCTGTCAGGGCCGGGCTGAATACAGGAATGTTGTTTTTCCAAGCCCAGTAGTAGATGGACTGTTCGTTGTTGATCTTCTGTCCAAGCTTAGAAATGATTTTGGATGGGGACCAAACCTGAATGGTAGAACACATGGATTAAATAGTGGAAGAAATTGCAAAAGTAGTGAATCATATGAGCTTGACCTGACCTCTCCCGTTTTCGTCTGTATCTCAACCATTTCATCCAAGGTTGGCGTGACCCAGTCTTCAAACTTGCAGTAATTGTCGTTTGGTACGAGTAAGTTGCCGATCCGGTTTATCCCCTTCTCCCGTAGTGAACTACCCTTCAGACTAAAGTCACCCAATAACGTTGACCCGAGGCATTTGATGTAATCTTCTTCGATACCACCTGCAGTGGTCACTATACAATCGACGAGGTTGTGCTGAACTAAGAAGCGGATCGTCTCTCGAAGTCCTGATGATACTAAGTTGGAGGTGTAGCCTAGAAATATTGTGCAGCCTCGCTTGGTATCTCCTGTATCTTCATCGGTGATTGTGGTGGCCCTGGCTTCCAGCTGGAAATTGAATGTTCATTACAACGTGATTGAACCGTGAGAGTTAACTTGTAGGTTTTTCTCAATCCTGCATACCATCGCATTTATTTCATTGACTGCTAAACCGAAGTTGGTAGCTTGAAATCCGGTAGTGAGGTAAGAGTTCAAAAGAGCATTGTAGTCTACACCAGCAGACCAGTCGTAACCCTTGACTTCTTCTGCAAATTCTGGAAGTGGAAAGCTAGGTTGAAGGACGGCGTTGCTGGCCCCGGTTGGAAGATCCATTCTCTAAAGGTAAAATCATTGTGAATTACTTAATTGAATATAACTAACTACCATTACAATTGAAAACGCAGGCGCTTTACCTGTTGATTTAATGCAGTGAAACGTTCGACGGAGATTCAAGTGGAGCAGCGGAGGCTTCGTGCAAGCAGTAGACTAAATGCTGCCAAGGTCGCGCGAGAATTTGAACGCTACCACGGTGTCTGCCCGGCCGCATTCGCAGCACGGCAGTGCAGTGAGCTGTGGGTTGCAGTGTGAAGATCAAGTGTGTGAGTCTTTCACCATAAAACTTCGAAAATACGTAAGTTTTTCAAATATTTTCAAGTTCTTTTGATATTTAATTGGTAATCACAAGTTCTAGCTGTAATTTATAATTGAAAGAGCTTAAAATTAGTTATTTTTGTCCGGGTAAAATCAACGCGACTTGTCAGAAAACCTTATGTTCAACACTAATAGAAAGCAGCGCCGGCACGTAGTGGCGAGTGGCGTGGGAACTTCAGTAAATGCATTGGCTTGAACGGGAGTTGAGTTGCCATGTGGCTCTGAACATTCAAGTTGCAGTTTAGGTTCTTCTAAGATTTTGACTAGTTCAGCTTCATTTTACTTCTTTTCAACCACGACGTTCATTGATTTACCGCAGTTTGTTGCGAATTCACGTTTTTAAAGGTTTTTCAAGATTCAGGGAAATGGAGAATAGCCAAACTGTAAAGCAGAAAGAGCTGGTAGAAGTCATTTACTCAATTCATGAGAGTTTGAGAAAGAAACATCGTAAAGTAGCTGAGAATTTAGCGGAAGATTCTGAAGAGCCGGTTAATATTGGTGAAAATTGGGAAAAAGAATGGAAGGCCCACAAAGAAGATACGAAGACGCTGGAGGTAGGTAACCATTCGGCATGCTTCGGAGAACGGTGTTCAAGGAGATTCTTAATGAGCGTTTGATCATGTTCAGGGCTATGCCGTTGCAATGGTTGAACTCGCCACAGAAATCTGGGATCCTCGGATATCCAGTTCAACAGGACAAGCGTCTGAAGCTCCAAGAGTAGACGGTAGTTCAGGGCAAATAAAGTGCCGGCTAGAATGGGTATACTTGAAGTCGCTAGAATTTTTTGATAGAGAAACAAAAGTTAAAATGTTGGACGTAGGTAGCTGTTACAATCCGTTCAGTCGTTTCAGCGATTACTTTGATGTAACTCCGTTAGATTTGCATCCAGCTGCTAGTTGTAAGGACCAGATATACCAGTGTGATTTTCTCGAAGTTGCAGTCGGTGATAAGCTGTTTTTTGTAGATGATCAGGGTTTGAAGAAGCTGGAAATGTTGCCCAGGGCAGATTATGACCTAGCTGTATTTTCATTTGTATTAGAGTATTTGCCCGACCAAAGGCAACGGCGTGCTTGCTGCTTGAAAGCTAGGGATTGTGTTAGAGACGGCGGGCTTGTATTCATCCTTAGACCTGATTCTAGCGCTGCTTCTGAGGGGAATGTAAGGTTGATTAAAAGACTAAAGGTGGGAATGGCGCTATTAGGATTGAAGCGAGTTTATTGTGAGAAGCTGGAGCATGTCTGGTGCAGTGCTTACGTGAAATTAAGTCCCACAGAGTTGCAAGATTTCAAAAATAGCAGACGGTTTCAGAATGATTTAAACAAGGCTAGATTCAAAGAGGAACATGAGCTATTTGCCATTCAGCAAGATTTCAAGAAGATAGATTTGGAGGATAAAGTTTATGTGAAGGAAGAGTTTGATGTAGGCTTGTTGGACGAGCTGCCTGGGGATATTGATTGAGTGTTTGAACATAAGGGTAATGCGCTGTAGCTGAGATCAAAAGTTTGAGTTGTGTAAGTTAACTTGGTCTAACTATCACTTTTTTGTGTCTTACAGATCCATAATGGCTTCAGAACATTTGAACTGGTTGGTTGTGAGAAACAACAACGCTTTCATCAAGAAAGTGAGGAACGTCAAGCAACCGTTCAGCATTGTAAGCCTTTTCTTTGCATCATTAAATCTTAAATAGTTTTTGGAAATGATGACTTACACCAAGATCGATGAAAGCTATGATTGGAGTTTACCACACTGACGCAATTCACAAAGACACCGATGACGCATGGATTATCTCGCTGATTCTAATAAAAAGTCTGATCGCTTACAGGAACCTCATAACTTGGCTAACAGGAGCTCATTCCGTTACTCTGGCCTCGTCCGCAACAAGACCGTAGGTGTTGAAGCTGTCACCAAGGCCGGCAAGGGAAGCGACAGGGGAGTCGTTCTTGTCACCAGGAAGACTCGCAGAGCTGTAAGTAAAATTCTTGTTGACGCTTGAAAACGACTTCAGGATATTTTTTAACGTTGTTCGTTTGCTCTGCAGAACAAGCCGGTTTCTAGCCTTCAGCGAACCACTTTCAAAGCTCCCGGATCTAGGAGGACCTTGAACAAGCTAAGGAGGTCTTTGGTTAAGAACAACTACAGGAAGGATTTGACTAAGGTAAATCTATCAGCACGTAGTTGACACTGCTTCTCTTGACAAATGATGTTGTTTGCTATCACCAAGATCTCCGAAGTCATGAAGATAAACCTCAGCCCTGATAACAATCTTGAAGTTACTAGGTTGAAAATGGCGTAACAAGTAGCTAATTCAGGTTCTGTTCCACAGGCCGCTCTTGTCAGAGCCAGCGTTATCCTCAAGTCCCAGAAGCCCATCAAGAGGAAATCCAAGGCGAAGAAGGCAGAATAAGCTGATTGTTGAACGCTAATTGATTTGCTCTTTATTGGGATGATGAGTAAATAAACATTTTTAAACTTGATGGCTGTGCGCTCTTTATTGTTGAGCATTTTACAATGATTTCTTACGAGTCTTAGATCACATGTCATGGAACAGCAGGTTTCTCTATGAAACGAATCTAATATGAAAAATACAAAAATACCAGTAGGTCATTTACTACAACAGCCTTTCACTCATACTAAAAGTTTCAACATCAGTCGTTATTATTGTAATTTGTACTACATAACTGGCTTGATAGCCTGATAGCCATTCAAAAAGTTACAGGATTTCCTGCAGCCTACGGTTCGTCTACGGCAATATCACAGATCATGACTAGAATGGATTCTAAATTACTGTACAAGTTGTATACAAAATCGTACATTACACGTTTAGCTGACTTTGGTTTTGATTGAATATTCACGCAACCGGAATTATAACGGTATTCGGACAGCTCGAATCCGCTCGGACTCGGACTGACATCCGGGAATAGCTCGACTCGACACTGAAGAAGTTACGAAGCTGTTGCTTTTACTGCTGCTACATTTATTATCCTCAAGATATGCAGCTTTCAAGATTAAAGGAGTGGGAGGTAAAAAGATCTGATTAACAAGATGATGTTTCAATTTCATTAATGGTTGCATGTTGCACATAGCAATCAATACTTCAGGAAAATTCAGCGAGAGGAGTGTAGTCTTACTTTGATGAACAAGAACACAACCAATCTGTAGGTTATTCAAACCTATGGTTTCAGCACACCTTCAACTAAACTAGCTCTACACACACGATCGATTATAGATATACATTGCTAATTATAAAATTCTTACTTTTTGGTTCCACTAAGTTTGACGATTAGAGACATTTTGAGTTCAAATTGAGAAAATTTTAGATAAAATCCAATCCTCTTTCCTCGCGACGTAAATATCTGATTGAACGTTCACTTACAGAATCAGTACGTAACAAACATTAACAAAACCCTGAATCCCAATTAAACCCGACAAACATGGTAACAAAATTCGATATTCAATACTTCTTAGCGTAACATTTTTTATACACAAACGATTTGATCCCCAGCATTGACGCTGAAAGAGAACGCTGACACTTGCTTCAGTAACGGCCTCTTCTCGGGCCACTAGGACGGTGGCCCCGTGCACCTGGAGAAAAATTGCCTCGGAACCCACCTCTTGGTCTTGGATTGCCTCCGTCTGGGAATAAAGGTCTCGGACCCGATTCCCCTGATTCTGCAAAGCGATCTAATTAGTCACAGCCGTTGATTTAATAATTGGGTTGACAACCACAGTAAGTTACCTCGTCCGTTCACTGGCGCAGACATAGGACTAGGATCGTAACCAGCCAAACTCAAAAGCGGAGCAATTCCTCTTCCCCCAGCAGATTGCATTGTGTTTGGAGGTGGTTTTCCAAGCGGAACCATGTTTGCATTCTTTGGATTTGCCATTCCTCCTCGAGGGGGCCGAGGGCCCTGATGTCCACCTCTTCTGGGAAGAAATCCAGATGGACCATCTTTGGTTGGTGTTAGCGGTTGTAGCGTTCTTTGAGCAGGACTTCTTGCAAAATTACCTCGCCGACCTCTTGACGTAACAAATGTTTGAGATCTGGGAGGCGAATATTGACCTGAGTTATAGACAGACTGCTCCTCAAACTGGAATTCATAATCTGCTTGTCGATCTTCAGAGTTTTGGTTCGGAGACGGAGGTTGGTAAGGACCATAGTCCCCACCATGTTCCATCGGGAATAATGACTGTGGTGGAGGCGCTCCTGTATCTGGAGTGTACACAGGTTCCTGGCTTGCTTGATGATTATATCCGAAAGGATTAGGATGCTGATCATGATGTTGAGGCATGTAGTCCTCTTGCTGTGGAGCATATCGGTTATTTTGCTGAGAATGAATGTCTCCATAAGGCATGTGGGAAGATTCTTGCTGAGATGATGGCTCTACACGATACGGATTCGGTGGTGGTGGAGCTATTGGGGGTTCCATGGTTTGTGGAGGCATTAAAGAATACCCCCCATGTCCATCAGGAGGAGGTGGTGGGTTATTTGGTGGAGCTGGAGGTTGCATTTGAGCAGGTACAGGCATAGCTTCAGGGTATCCATAGTTTTGCAGCATAGAATTGGGCATCGGCATCTGAAACTGAGGCATATTCTGGGTCATAAATGCTGTAGCTGGGTTCATGGCGGCAGCTTGTTGCGGAAACGTCATCATCATGGTGGACCAATTTTGCATTTGTAGCCCCATGGCCATTGGATCATAAGCTGGTGGCGGTGGTGGTACTGTTGGAACGGGAGGTGTTTGCTGCGGCGCAGGATCATAGGCAGGCATTGGTATTTCTTCAATGATGTCTGACTGGAAGGAGGTTTGACTTGCGTAACCACTGGAAGAAGCATGGGTTGCTGAAGGATACGGAATGATTTCAATATCCGAATCGGATGATAACCGCTTTCTTCTAGCAGAAGGAGTAGTAAAGTCGAGATCCACTGGTGATGGTGCACTTACAGGTGGAGATGGACATGGACTAGGTTCTTTTTCCATATCTGTTACAAGAAAAGAACATTACAATAATACGCACTGTCAATCAAACACCAGCCGAAACACTCATATTACTTACCTTCAAAGCTCTTAAGCTTTGCAAGCACCGTTTCACGAGCCTTCATGATCCGAGCAGTAAAATTCTTGTACGCCGCGTTCACTACATTAGACTCAACCCTGACATTCTCGTAATGCACGATCGCAATTTCACCAACTTCTTTGATTCCTCTTCTGTGATCCACCTCATTCTGCAACTTAGTTTCCGACACTCGAAGAAGCTCCCCCAGACTCCCCATCTCTTGTATCATTTCTTGCCCATGCTGTCGGTCTTTTATGGAATTCCTGAGGCTGGAAAAACCACAAGTTAACACTTTAGAACCTTATCGTAGTTCAATCATTTCATACGTTTTTCTTGAAACTTACATTTCCTGTGTCATTTGAACGTAAGGCTTCGTTTTGAAAGTATTACCCAAATGGGACTTCAGTCGTGATGCAAGTTTTACTTTTGAGATCAATTGAGACGGCTGGAAAGACGCTACTTTTTCGGCACTTGCAGAATATGTCTCCCGTCCTTTCTTCTCCGGCCTTTCTTTAGCTGAAGTATTGTCTGTAACCAATTAGTTTTAAGCCTCTTGCAAAGTAAGAGATACCAAAATAATTTTGTTCCATCCTTACGCAACAATCTCAGCAAATCTGCAACGGTATCTTTGGAATAGATATTGCGTTCCTCCCAAATTTTAAATATCCTGACGATAGCAGTCGACACAGACGACGGAGATCTCACAAGTGGAGTAGCTTTCTGCACAGTAAATGCCCATTGATTAACTATAGTCACATCAGATTTTCTCTTGGCATGCTGGACCACATCATTTGCCAGATAGAACATGGTAAGGCGTTTTTCCACTGGACCTGTAAAACAAAAACGTCAAAATTAGTTCCCATGTCAATCCTTCTTGTCACTTTTCCGTTTTAGCATCTTTCAAACTTACTTCTTTTCAAAATCTTCAGCCATGTCTCTGTAATTATCTGTGAATGTCGTTTATTCGTTTGGCACCATAAAGACAATCCCTGAATACTCTCCTGCGTATCCCGAAGGTTCTCCAATCGCTTTTCCAGCAAGCCAATGTCAACGTCATCGGCTGTCTCAGCTCCATTTTCGCCAAATGATAGATCCAAGTCGCTCATTTTTCACACAACACCATTCAAAATTAACAATGTAAAGTTACATTTTCAAAAAACACACACTTTGATTAATAACTCTTTTCTTCATACATCCACGGCACTTGACTCCAGAATGCAAACAATTTTAATTGCGATTGTTAGGCTGTAAACAAGAGCGACAACATGTGCATCCGTCGTACCGCCCGAATAATATTTTGGCAGTTGTTTGATTCAGAGATGTTCAAATGTTGGCGCTGTTTGGAGCATAAGGATAAAAGTCTATAAACCGTGCCGCTAGATGGCGCTCAACTACAAGTGGCTTTTCAAAGCTATTTTCCCTTGTAGAACGTTGCCGAGCCCATGCATTCATTCCTAATTTTCGTTAACAGTGTTTTAAGTGCTTTGTTATTCAACTGTTGTTGATATAATTGTTACATGTTTTAGGAAAACAAAGCTCATGGAGGGGGGTAAACTGTGCAAATGAAAATGAATTATATGAATTGAAACCATCACTTTCACCCAGTTAAGACACATGTTCTGTTTATTTCATCAATTAAGGAACGCTTTGTACTTTGACATTCACTCACATCTAAAGGCAGATCAGAGGAAATTTTAAAACCATTACAACATCCGGTTCTCACAATGCGCCGCAAAAAAATCTAATACTGACTGAAACATATTTACAGCCTCATTTCGACTGCATATTTCTTCCCAAAAACAAATCGTACACATGTAACTTTAATGATTGGTTCATAGTTATTTTAACTTGCAGAGTACATTTACTAACCCCAACTAACCGATATTACACGACCATATCGACTTTCACAACCTTCTTCAACTGACTAATCGACTCTGTCTAAAATGGATATTCTTCCTTGCGCAGACTATCAAGATAGCGTTAGCTTTTACTGACTTTACAATGTAAAATGTTTATATATTTAGAAGACGACATCGACGACGACGGTGCTCCTCCTCCAGTCTTTGGTCAATACTGATTCGGGTCATCGCTAAGCCAACTAGCAGGCGACGGCGGGTAGTCCTGATAGGCTGACCGCGGTCCACCCGGAGGCCCGATTTCGGGCGATCCTGAAGTTGTTCCATTAACACCTACATTGAAAATTCCAACTGATTAATAAACCCATCCATAGCCCCCATTTCTCCCATTTCAGCCATTACTGCAAGCTCAAACTTTACAGCATTTTACTAGATGCAGCACTTACTTATTTAATAGAGAGACAGAGAGAGAAATAGAGAAAGACAGTGAAAAGGAGCGACACAGTAGCGAAGGAACGCTAAGGCATTTCAAGTTTGATGTTGGTGAGAGGCTTCTGAAGAAAATCGTCAGGCTTACCCAATGGCGGATAAACTGGAATTCCGTCAGGTGTGAAATGAGGGAAATGGTGCATAGATGGCGTGTTGGAGGAGTCGTGATGCGGAACGCTGTAGGGCGAGGACGAGTTCCCAATGTTGTAGGCCCCGTGCTGACTTGGCGTTCCAGGTCCTCCGGTTATTTCCGGCATGTCCACAAAACCATCGTTGCTGCTCAAATCACCTGCAACAATGCCCAAGATATGGATGAATTTTTAGTTTGTGTTCCCTATACCCACAAGTTTGTAAAGTTTGTCTCTAGGGACACTTCTTTTTTGGTCTCCGAGACGAGACTCCTATCCCATCATTCATTTTTGACCACGCAAACTTGAGGTTTTAAAGTGGCAAAACTGGCGATAGTGTCCCACTCTACATTAACAATGCATGAGAATCACTCATAGCCGTCCCATTTTACGTCCTTTTTCTTTTTGATGACTGACTTTTGTGTGGAGGCGGGTGCATGAATTATCAACTGACTGGAAATGCTATGGAGAAAGGGGAGAAAAACGCAAGAACAAAATATATTTACGGAGATCAGACGGGATTAATGCAAAAGATCCATCATTAAAGTGTATAGGAGTGATAGGCGACTCCATGTACGAAGTACGAGGGTTGATATAGTAAAAACGAAGCGACTTATACAGTCGTCTAGAAGCTTTAGAAACTTGCTACTATAGAAACCCAAGAAACCTTACCTTCTTCTTTCTGTGAAGAAGCTTCAGAAAAAAGTTTTTGTAGAAACTAGAAGAGGGGGAAAGCTAGCTAGCTATACGACTACACTATCTTTCAGTTAGAAAGAAAATAAAATCCGAGGGGATTCCCCAACCAACAAAGTATGAGGAGGGTAGAAGAAAAGCCAAAATTCGGGCCGGGGAAAGGGAGGAGGAGGGAGATAATCGGGGAAATCTATTAACAAATTGACTCGGCTATTTCCTACGTAGCTTTTACTAATGGCGCTCAACTACTACACTCCTATCATAAGCTATGTAGTAGACAGTTAGACAGTCATTCGACACAGTAAATGCAGTATAGAAGCAGCGGTTGGTGGCGCTGTCAGCAGATTATTATTCCCGTTTGTCAAGTGTTACATGGTGGCGGCGCGCTGATTATTATACTTTCTCCCGGCGGGAGCAAAATGCGCCAGAAGAATAGTCTGCCAATAAATGACGCGTCATGTGTTGAATTCAGCAGGCTTTAGGCTCTTGTAATCCTTGTAGCTTAAGTTTAATGTGCTGTACATTTGCGAATTTATATTGATTCGAGGGTTCCGCGCAGGGAAGGGGCTTCATTTCGGAATTAATCAACGCTAATGCATTTGTGTTTCTGCTGGATTCACCACGGCGGTAAATAAATCTGTCGATATCAATACTTTGCAAGGTGCAGTAGGAGCAGCAAGTGCAGCCAGAAATGAAGGCCGCTCGCGCCGAGGTGGTGGCGCCAACTTCAAAAGTTTTGAGTGACGCGTCAAAATCGAAGGCGTATATATATTATAATAATGAAAAAGTACATAATATTACTTGCAAGAAAGTTGAAGACAAAATTATATAACTTACTGTGGTTGAATCCAGACTCGGAATCACTCTTGTCGCCACTGTCTTTCATGATGTCTGAACGGTTGTCACCTTTGGAGCCTTTAAGCGTTCTGAAGTACTGGCCCCACCGGCTTCGCCCCGCGTCCTTTTTCAACCGTTTTTCTTTGGCGCGTCTATAACACACACGATACAAGAAATATTTTAGCATGTTAAAAATTTATAGTTTTCCACAATTCTTAGTTTTAAAGAAATACAACTCAAAATAATTATTCCAAGTTTCCAAGAAGCCGTACAAAACTATCTATATAAAGTTCCAAATTTTAAAATTGAAAAATTCTGGTGGGTTTCTCAAGTAAATTAAATTTTGCTTCTCTCAAGGATAAAATACATAAATATACCAAACTTCTGAACAAACGCTAAAGAAGATTACAGGATATCTTCCTTCATGTTGAAGAAGGTGAAAAGTGGATAGAAGAGAACAAAAAAAGAAAAATGGCAGACATTTTGCATGAGAAGAGCAATAAGAGGGGCGAAAGGGTGGTGGTGAAAGGCAAATACAAAAGTACAATTGTACATTTATATAAATAGGAGTCTAGGATATATATGCAGCAACTTGCGTCTAGAATTTCCTACAAGTTCATTGGGAGGTATCACCAAGATACAGGCGACTATATATAATAGAAACAAACGAGAATTTCGGCGGCTAGAGAAGACTATACTAAGAAGACTGGAAGAAGAAAGCAGACGAAGAAGAAGAGAGAGAGAAAAATGACTTTGGTCCCAGGAGCATTGTTTAATTTTGTAATATGAATTGCAGTGTTGTTGTTTCGTGCGAGGACTTTAGTAGGGGAAAGTATGGCTTTGAGAGCTTGGAATTTAATGCAGTTCCTTCTTTGCTCAAGTCAGCAGTTCTCTGCAGCTCTCACTATAGTCTTTTCTTATATAAAGGCAAGTTGGCTGAGAAAAACAAAAAGCAAGACATGGCTAGACTACAAACAACAACAACAAGAACAGCAAGAACATAAGACAAGAAGAAACCGGGTAGAATACCCGGCAGTAAATTTTTGATGATTTTCTCTCACAACACACGAAGCGAACATTCGTATCTTCGTTCATGAGAGCAAAACTAGTTTCTTCGAGCTCCACCATACATTGGCAGAAATATAAAAAATAACAAAACAGCTTTACCGGAAAAAAATTGACATTCATGCAAGGTCTGACAGGACGAGAAACCATAAGTAGTAAAAATATTGGAACCAACTTACCGATTCTGAAACCAGACCTGAACAACTCTCATATCAAGCCCAGTATCAGCTGAAAGTTGTTCTCGAACATGTCTCGCCGGTTTAGGACTAGCGTTGTAGGCGCTTTTGAGCGTTTCCAGTTGCTTGGCTGTGATGGTAGTTCGAGGTCGTTTATTGGGCGCGTCGCCGCCAGAGTCCGAGCAGCCATTACCGTCTGAAGTACATACAGACGAACATAAAGTCCCACCACAACAACGCCTTCAGGAAATGCTAGTAGTAAACGTGGACCAACCTAGAAGAAGCTGACCTTTGCTCTTGGCAGCGTCGTAGTCAGACTTACATACAAGTTTACGGTCTTCCATGAGATAGAACTCGTCTCCAGTGTTGAGTTGGCGACTGCAGAGGATGCACACGAAGCACTGCAGGTGGTACACATTGTCTTGAGCTCGACGAACTACTTGCGTGGGCGGGATTCCTTGTTCACAAACGGCGCAGCGCGTGCCAAACCTCCTGGAACAAATTCTGGTCTCTTATCGATTTCAAAAGGTGCACTATGTATAACTGTATAATTTCGATGCCTTCCAGCGGAAGTGATGCACTTACTTAAAAAAGTCCTCTTTGCAATACAGCTGGCCATTCCTTACAAAACATTTGTCGTCCAAATGGGCATCACACTCGTTGCATTTGAGGCAGCGGGAATGCCAGGTTCGGTCGGCGACTTTCAATATGAAGCGGTCCAGAATCATTCCGTCGCACCCAGCGCAGCGTGGAATAGTAGCTGCAACAAGTTCAAAATATATTTTCAATTTTAAAATATTTCCCCATACACCAGGAAGCCTTCGAAAGCGCACTTCGGTACTCGCTTCGGGTCTTCGTGACAGTTGGAAATAACCGTTCCGCTTTACTACCATACGGCTCGAGCTAGCAAAACTATTCATTGATATTATACATAGCATGTGTGTGTTATTTGGTTCCTTCAGAAAAATGCATCATGATACACAACACAAGGGTACAATAAAAGTCAATCGCGTAAATGGTCCCAGAATGCAAGGCCATATTGGCCATATGGCGAGCCATTAAAAGAACCCTGGCAATCATGAGGGTCACGGGGCTTCATCGACATGCAAAAAGGAGTCGCTAATGGAGCTCCATCAATACTGACTTCCAAACTTCCAAGTGTCGACTTTAGTAAAAGTCAATTTATACGGAAACAGTGAAACAGTTTCCAACTTGCAAATACAGCTAAAAGGTTTGATCAAAATCTTGTGACCTGACCGACCACTAAATTTACACACATATCCTAAAGGAAGCCAAGTCAAAACGTTGATCCAAATTGGAGCTGAAATCTGTAAAGTGTTGGGTTGTGGATAAGGGGAAATTACTGTTATTATTATTATTAGCTCCTGCTCCTGGTTTTGTTTACACACACAACAACACGTATGTAGTATTCATCCGAGCCTTTAAGGGTTCCACACATATTAAATCAAGTACACAACAAAACTGTGAAACTTTTACGTACATATAAAATACACAACAAATATTATAGGGGATTCTCTCTCCCTAATTTCCAACTTGTTGGTCTGCGGGTAGTGTAATTCCCGGTTCGGAGGGTTTTTAAAGGGCTTCGCCTGTCCAGATGATGAGTGAGAAAAGAGATGAGTTGTGTATTATATGAGAAGCGTCATATCATTGTCCAGGAGTCCAGGCGGGTGGAGAATGAATGATCCGACTGGTCGGTTTCAGTATTGGGTTTCATCCGAATTTCGGTGTGTGTGCATTCAAAAGCCAAAGACAATACCGAAATAAGCCTCGAGCCAAAAATTTCAAAGTGTAAACAGCATGCATGATACATAAGCAAGCTTTTGTATTTGATGAGCAGAGGTTCCAGAGAAATCCCGATATTTCCAACATTGGCGGAGGCTTATGAGGGATTTTTTATCAGAGTTAGGGGCGACTGAATTTTACGACTCGAATACACAATATAAAAGAAAAGTGAAAACAAGCTAATCAAATTAGTTTTGGGGTTGAGTTGTGAAGTGGATGGAAAATATGAAAAATATGCTATGGATGGGGATGTACCAGATCCAGGGAAATCTTTTGGGAATTCCAAAGGGTTAATAAGCCAACTTAGTAGCCTGTTCAACAGGCCCTGTTGAACGTACAAGAGTTCAAACATAAGTATCTGATGAAGCCAAAAGGTCACGAACGGGATCCAAGATTTGAAGCAAATTCTTGATCATGCTTTTCAAACAAGAATTTTTAAAGCTAAAACGTTGTAAATTTTGGCAAAAGCTTCATACACGTGCGTAAATTAGCGTCAAGTAATTGCAACTAAATATTTGGTCAAGACTGTCCGTGGAGCTCCACGTTCGAACACGACGAAGGCCTTCTAACTGTTCTAACAAGAGATTTCCGCCTCGACACGGGACCGCCACGTGTGCCTCTGGCTTCCAAATGTTGAAGCAACCCTTTGAGGACTAATCTAGTCTAATGGATCATATTTTGAGTCACTCGCAGTCGAGTACAAAAGCTCGTAGTACAGAAGACAGAAAGAGTGAAAGGCAAAAATTTATCCCCGTTTTTGCTTGTGTAAATACCCGAAATGCCATGTTTTTTACCCGGGTCTACAGCCCACAAAAAGAGTTGCTTTTATATATATTGTACATATCTTGTATTTCGGTCTTTACTTTTGCAAAGTAAAAGTCCATGTTTATAAACACAAATAATATACTCAGTCAATTTCTGTGTACTTTGAACTTGAGTCCATGACAAGTGATTCTGATAGATTAAAGCGAGCAATTTCACAGTCGAGTTGGAATTTGAGTGCTTCTGGTTGAGGACTTCATTTGGAGAAACACTGGAGTTCATGGAATATTTTGGTCATTTCCAAACATTTTTGGGCCAGTTATAAATTAAATGCGTAAACAGGTGGATAACTTATAATAGTAATGAATTATGTCATTAACAAAGAGGTGCTGAAAGGCTTTGAAGAATGGGCAAAATAAAATATCACATTCATTTCCGTGTTGACAAACGGCGCTAATACGCATAACAAATTCATTTGATCGCTCTATACATATCTTGATACACAGTTTGTATACGATTATATCGCCCTGCTCCTTTTGTCCTTCAAGTGCCACTTGGATGCCTTGAACAAACACATGCTTTTTTGTTTAGACGAGCATATAAATATATACCTTCACGGTTGATAAAAGTTGTCATGTTATTATTCGCATCATGACGTCACAAGGGAGCCCTATATCTTTCATTTCAAGTATATGGCATTTGTCAAAGGGACACTTTTAAAAAGAGCGCCAAAGCACCACCAGCCCAGCTCCGTAACACAGCCATATAGCAGCAAGTCCCTGGCCACTTGAGATAATGTCATTTACGAGTGTCCCTTAAGGGATACTCGATGGCATATACGGAACACAGGTATAGGGGAGGACATGATGAGGGATCCTACAGCCGAGGAGGGTACTTCAGTCAGAGAGCTCGGACTCGAGGACCATTCAACCTTGTGTTTCCCGGGGAAATCAACAACAAATACACAATGTCATCAAAGCGGATAGGAAATATACAGACGACAATACAACAATGACCAAGTGTCTCAAATTACCACATGCTGTGAAATGTCGTTTATTGTCCTGTGGAGTCAGTGTAAAGAAGCGGAACCGATACACAAGTGCATTAGAGTCTAATGCGTTTACACGAATTTCCGGGGTTGACTTTGGTGGAACTGATTTTTGGAACTGTTTGTTGGAAAGTTGAAGGCTTGTTTTAATACACAGGGCTTTTCAGCTAATGGAAATGAGAGAGAGGGTTGGATGAGTTTTAAATTTGGACAGGTGTTGAAGAATCAAAGCTGCATCAGATAAATTCAGGAGTCGCCAGCCATTGTTCGTAGGCATAGAAAAATCGGGCATATTTGAGAGAGAGAAAGAGATTACAAAAAAGATAATACAGAATTGAATGCTGTTTAAAGGGAGAAAGTTCCGATTTTGGGGTTCCGGAGATTGTAAGAGTAGAAGTGCAAGTCTATTTGAAACTAATTTGGTACCTGGGCGGGCGGGCGACGTTTATAAAAACGCTCCACTGATTACAGGTAGAATATTTGTGAACTAGAAGCGTATATACTTGAATTGGATCATTGCTGGAGGGGGAGGGGGAAATCAAGGCACAGATGTGTCTTCTGAAGCCAGATGAGCTTTGAATGAGGAGATCGAGAATGAGAGTATATATATATATCAGCCGGTTTTGTTCTGTTGAATATTGACAGAAGAAACTGTACAACAATGGGAGCTTTGTTTTGTGTTGTTGGTGAAACTGACGGATGGCTGGACTGGAACGGATTGTACAAAGAAGTGGGTGGAGATGGATTTTGGACAAGAGAGGAAGAAAGCATGGTTTTGAACGTAACTACTGGACTGCATAAATACTTCTAGAATTTGAACAGTTGTATAGATAGTTGTCTTTGAAGACTTTTGAATGGAAGAGAAAGTTGTAGATACTGATTTTTTTGGGCTTGATTTCTTTGAATGTTCTTTAACAGCGTGTATGATACCACAGCCAAAAATCGAACTTTTGGAACACTGTATTGAAACTACTGACTGAGGATCTAGACTCCATAAAACCTTAACTTGTGTTATAGTCCACCAAACAAAAAGTCCACCCAACCAAGCTACCTTATGAGCACCTTTGTAAAGTCACTGCATTTTCGATTGAGCTTCTATATATATAATAGCGTCAAAATACCCGGAAAATGTATCAGCGGAAAGGGAGCCGGTGGATAAGTGAATAATGATCCTGCGTGCGGCGGTGTGGTGGGATCTTCCTCTTTGTCCATGCTTTCCTTATGGGATACGACTACACCAGAAGATGCAGTTAGTGAAAGCAAAATGGGGAGAGCCTGACTGCAGAGGGCGGATTCGGCTACACCATTCGGGAAACACATTTCCTATACTTATATCTATATGCAGTTTAGGGAGACAAGAAGATAAAGATCGAAAAAGGGAAAGATTCCTACTATACTTTCAATTCCACCGATTACTCATCCTTATGATCATCGTGATCATGTTGACTAGTTGCCAGCGCGTGCATCCAGACTTCCAGACTTGATCATTCAAACCCGGCTTTAGCGTGTATATATATATTCCAGTATTCATGAACAACTCGTAAAGATTAAGTCGGCTAAAAGTGTAATCGTCACGCACATTTCAATGAGCAAGGGCGAGAAGAGGGTCTTCTAAATGGGTTGCCACACCTGTTACATTTTTGCTTGCCCCATTCCCTTCCGGATGGGTGCCGTATAAAAGTGACTTGACCAGCTTGGTTTGTTGACTACGCCAAAATACATGCAATTAGTCCCCAGCAAACAATGATCAATAATAAATTATACGCTTCCCTGTCCACTAGCTATGTACATGTATATACGGAACATGTCAAAAAGTCGGCGTGAATTTTGCGATGAAGCCGTTTGTCAAAACTGGAAATTTTGCAAACGTTTACATGACTTGAGACACGACACTTGAAGCCTACGTGTTTTACACGTCAGGTAAAATTCGACATTTGAAAGCTCCGAGGAACGCCCACAAGTCCACCCTTGGCGACACACTAATGGAGTAAGGTGTTCGATCAAAAATATATGTGTTTTGATGGAGACTTGGCTGATGGATGGATTGGTGAATAATTCAACTTTTTGGGCGGTTCCATAAAAGAGTTGCCAAAGAAAGAACAAGCTCGTCTTGATCCACTTCTTATCCCCTGACCGTTTTAGATTAAATGCCTGTTGTACGATTTATGACGAAACTGCTAAATTTCAGACATTTATTCCACTGTTTCAGCTCACTGTAACTTCGATTACGTATATATTTCCCGAAGCTTGAGTGATTGAAACGAGCAAAACTGTGCGGAATATTTTATGAAATTCCTCTAAAAGGTTTTTAGTTTGAATTTAGAGGAATAGTGGATTAAAATACACGACTTTAATTAAAGTGGTCAGCAGCAAAGAACTGGTTATTGCGGACTGTTATGCAATAATATTTTCCACGAATATTTTCACGGGAAAAAATACATGTCGTTTCAGTAGACAGAAAGCCAGTGAAAGTTTGGATTTGAAAAGAACGCCAGGAGCTGGAACTCTGGAACTCCATGGACTCCGGAGAAAAGATGGAGACATAAAAAATAATGTGACCCTTGGGTTCTATGTTTAGAGAGACGACGTGGATGAAGCATGTTGCCAAGGAAAGGACAAGGCAGCCCATGTATTATCCATCTTGCTGATAATGTCCCTTTCAGTCACCCGCTTTGCATGCTTTTATTTATAAGAAACATGATTGGAGTGAATGGCACATTTTTCAAACTGCCGCAGGGAGTCTACAGCTACTACAGCAGCACTTGCACAATTTACGACTTCTCCACCAAAAACGCACCAACAATATTTTTCAACTATAGTTTTTGCCTACTAAAATACTGGACGCTTTACTGTATAAAAGTTATATAACTTCCGGTTCAGCAGCTCCAAATAAAAAAATATTGTAAAGCCCTGCTGCACCTGTTGCCCTTTGACCTCAAAGCGGAAGTGCTTCTCAAGGTGTGAGATGCACGGTTGTGCACCTGCCTTGATTTACTGCATTTAAACGTTTGAATTCTCCATATGATTGTTGTGTATGAGTTTTAAATGGACCTGGTTTCAAAATCTCGTGTTGGACAATGGAATACAAATTATAACCTTGTATTATTCTCCTCCTGAAATTTGAACAATGGACGCGTGCCGGCAGGTGAGCGGATTTGTATTGTGTACAACAGTTTTGTCGTTATGAATCGCTAATGCAGTTTCATAATGGAGAACGTGCGCCCAGCTTTTGATGATGACAATCCAGATTATAGCTTTCAGGGAACAGGTCAGCGCTGGCGCTGAAAGGTCTTATTGTTGTAAATTTGGTATATACATGGGAAAAATATTGTGTATTATTAAAAGCTAGGATTTTGAAGCATGTAATTTTTAAAACGGCTGCCTCTAAACCTGCAGTTAGGGAGGTTGTGGAAAAGGGCGTGTGTTCATTTCGAGTGCTATTTATGCTGGTGCCGCTGTGTGTTTGTTGTTATAATGGACGAGAATATGATTGTTGTGATTGTGAGTCCGTGTGAATTTGTTTTGTAACGAGAGATTAATTTTCCCGGATACATTTGTATCCTGTCGGAGGAAGCGGGCACTTTTGTGGGACAATGCAAGTGAGGCGGGCGGCGGTCACGTGCTCGGGCGGTGTGGCCTTGTTGGGCGCTCGCCGCGCCGCGTGTCTTTCCATGTCACAGCAGAACAGAATTTATATACAATGCTAGTGGAAATTGGTTCAGAAAATGGAACGGAGCGAACCCAACTCGAGATACCACAGATGCGACAACAACCCGCCCGCAACGCACTGCTGTCTGATGAGGTTTCTGTCACCGAAAAACTAGCAATTGGGAATGATTTCTTGTGTGAGTCTCGAAATAGTTTGGCGGGATTATAGAATCAAGTTTTGTTATTGCGGCAGCAACTGACTGACTGAGCGGGTAAAAACAAACCATGTCTGATTTGATTAGGCCAAATCCGCAAGGAATTTACTTGCCAAGGGAAGCCGCCCCCGGGTGACAGGACTGACAAAAAGAAGAAGGGTGTTTTGAAATTGTCCCTATACAGGGCTTGTAGACAACATCAAGAACACCACCACCACCACCACCACCACTCTTCATGGCATCTAACCCAAGGATTCGTAAATTTTTAATGTGGTTTCATTTGTAAGTGTGCAAGTGTAACGGTGATTACTGCTGGAGTCAAACTCTGCAAGGGACCCACTTACTTCTGACTTGCCAAAGTTGCATCCAAAAAGGGCCTGCTTGCTGCTTCTGGTTCCTGGTAATTGGGGTTTAATTGAATTTCACCAAGCATAGGGTTTGCTCTTATCTGATCCATGCATTTTGAAACAAACAGAGCAAGGCACGTGCTCCGCTCGGAACCAACTTCAAACCGTCAGAAGTACCCAAAAAATTGTCCAACTTTGCTAATTTACCGCTGTCACTCAGACCCAAGACGTTCCAAAACATTGAGCTCTTTTTCAACTTACCTTCCAACGCACGGTTCCTGGACAACAAGGCCAAAAGGACATCCGGCGGCGGGTCGCCAGGACCTCCACCGCCGCCGCCGCCGCCATTGAGGCTGCTGCTGGTCGGATGAAGCGCTGATTGTGCATGTGGATGCGGATGCCGCGTTGGTATGTTGGCCAAATTAGGATTGTTTCGAAGGCCCAAAGGGCCTCCATAGGCCGGATGTGGGTGAGGATGACCACCCGAATTGGGTGGCGAGCCCATGCCGGAATCTGTAGGACTCACAAGTGCGGCGCACATTCCCTGAGCCTGTTCCACACTTTCACCGCCTTTAATTCACTTTTTAAATTTTCACAATATTTCAAACCCACAACAATTCAACTCCAGAACCACCACCACAACAATCAATGAAACCAAAACTAGATGTGAAAACAGGAACAAAAAGCGCTGGCTTTTAGAATACTCGCTGTCACTTGATGTACTTCCAAAGCCCACTGAAGTTCCAGTTTGTTTGGCAAGGGCTTGAAAAATGCATGCAACCCGCTCCGAATGTTCAGTATATATAAGTGAAAGCATGCAGTCAGTCCCAAGGTTTTTGGCGCAGGCGGCGTGGTTTCATGGACAAGTGGAAGTTGAGTTGGCCAATGGGGAGCTTGTTCGAGGAACTCGGATCCTCCTCAAACTTGTCCAGCTGATGGGATAGCTGTGGAGAAGTGAACAAGTTGAGTTGGATCCGCCGTCCAATTTGCTCACAGTGGGAGGGGAAAGTCTGCCTGCCGGGTAGAAAAAGAGTGTGTAGTAAATGCCCGTATATATGCTTCCTTCCAGCGTGTTCCGTCTTGAATGATCGAGTGCAGAAGCGTGAAAGTTTGCGTGTTTGCTGGAGCAGAGAGCGAAAGAAAAGAAGATAACGGGCAAGAAGAGTATGAGAATACAAGAATACACGAATCCACAAGAACCAGAAAGGAGAGAAAATATATATAGAGGATTCGATAGAGTCCATTTTGGAAGTGGGCAGAATGCGAGAACAAAACGCCGAATCGAGGAGATGGTGGTGAAAGCTTGAAATGACGCTATAAACTTTTATTTCTTTCCTTCTTTCACTGTCTGGGAATTGTGAGTGTGT
>JAQGBJ010001142.1:0-26205 GCA_034698345.1 Sphaeridia pumilis | reverse complement strand
CTCCGTATTACATTTTATACTTTACGCCTTTGAATACACAACTTGCCAAGCGAAAACAGATAAAGCCGGCCGGCATTAAACTTAACATGGATGATAAGCGAGATTGCAGTTTACTGCCGGAAATTACGCAGTAGTCAGCGCAGCAAAGGCGAAACCAAAAATAGCTAAATGTTTGAGCGACGTGGGAGCGAAATGCTATGTTTAGAAGCGCTGCCAATTCATGGGCTTCAGCCGGGACTTGAAGCGTTAAGGCTTGGAACAGACAAATATGATCAATGATTTTGGTTTGAATCTGAATGAAGCGTTCATTAATTTCACATTTGGTTCAATCAGTACAGAATTCCCAGGATTTTTCGCAAAGATTGTGACAACAGGTTGCCCCATCACGCAACACGGCAAAACTCCATTATGGAGGAGCTGTAGAAAGTCCAAAATGAACCTGAAGACCGATATGGAACTGCATTATTGATGACCTTTTCGAGGTTATCAAAGTCAGCTAAAATTAAGCATGGCTTCGAATAAGTATAGCTTGAGTCAACTTTAAACTTTTGGTTTGTCCCAGCCCATGATAACAAAATGTTTTTATGATTAGCTATTCTTTTCACAATGAGCCGTAAAAAGTTAATTGGTTGATTCAAGGCTGTATTAGCCAGCTGAAGCTCTATAAAGCCTATTCACGTAATAGTAGTAAAATTCCGCTGTCATTAGGCGAGGCTATTCAAGTTGCTCTTACATGATTTGGACTCGTTAAGCAACAAAATCCATGATGATTCCAGTAAAGCTATAGTTTACTCTTCTAAAAGGCTTAGAGCCGGTGGCGTCAAAAGTCTTAATTGCCATATCACAGTTACTCGTTCAACCCGGTTTCGGTCTTGAGCTCATCAAACAAACAGAATTATCCTATCAAGCCCGGTGTTATTCAATATTCATCATTTCACAATGCTCATCAGTTGATAATCTCTTCAAAGAAATCATGTCACCTGGTTCATAATGATTATAATATATCTTTTACGCATCGGTCCACGGCAAAACATTTCCACTATCGGTTGCCGAAATTATATAGCCCTTCTCCATGACGCAGTTACTGAAAGCGAAACGTAAAGAAAGCTGCAGGAGGGTCCCAAATTGGCCAAAACGAGAACGTAATTCGGCAAGTACTTTTCCAGGAATTTCAGCTTTGGACGTTATCGAAAGCGTAGTAGCCTCAACTATGTTTGGACCATAGTCAGCTCTGAAGAAGAAAGGACCCTTTGGTATTTTAGACTTTAGGACAAAATCAACGTTCAAAGGAATGGGAAACGTCATCAAGACCCAATACTGTAGCTTCTGGAATACATCTTTCGACCCTTAGCCTGAAGAAACAAACCCTTGAGGCAAGTAATCTTCCTTCTGGAAAAGTGTCTGTAGAAGAACAAAGGTACAACGTTTAAACGATATCAGTTTCAACTCCACCACAAACCGTTGAAGTGCCTGGAGCCTTCAAAACGAAAACAATCGCTTCTGTATGTCAGGGGAAAAGTACCTGGAACCTTGCCCGGAGGGGTCTGTACAAAATCAAAACAAAGGCATCTTCTGGTCTTGAGCATCAGCAGTTTGGGCATCTCCTGTTAACCTAGGGAAGTCCGTCCTCAAAACAGATAATAAAACGACCTGCTTTTAATGAATGGTTTCGTCTTCTTCTGACTACAGGCTTTACAGCCCAAGTTACTTGGGCCATTTCATATCAACTTGGAAACCTCGTCGTAAATTTGGTCAGAGCCAGAAGAGGGGAGCAGCGCGGGGCGGGGTAAACAAGTTCTGGAACAAGTACTTTCATCATGTCATGTATCGTAAAACGTATCTTCTTAGGTTACGTTCCCAAGTGTGAATCCTGAAACAAAGATTGTAGTTTCAAATGTCAGTCAGGTCTCGCTCCATCTTCTTTAATAATGGTTTCTTATATGTTCCTCCCCTTATGTTTACAAACACAACTTTTTCCACATGGTCTCAAGCAAGAAAAATCTACGACGCAGTTTCTTCTTCCCAGCTCCCCCGCAACGATCCGCCAACATGGAATCGCCGACGGATCCAAACCGGAATGTCACGTTTGAAAGCTAAATGCTAACTCCCTTGATGCTTGAATTTCCCAACAATTTCATGATAGCTGGGCTTCTTTATCGCCAAATTGGCAAACAGATACATTTGCAAGTTGATGATACACTTGAGCCTGTCTCAGACATGAAATGCAACTGATAATGATTGTTTGTGTCCAAGGAATTTCGCTGATAAGGTTGAATTTCGCATACTTTTACAATGCATTCCAACTCCTGGTCTCATCCTCCAACGAGACAAAGCAAATGATCCAAGGGCAAATGAAGATCGTTCCAGCGTTTCAGCCAATCGTGATTCAAAACAACACTTCTAACTGACTAACTATTCACTTTTGAAGAGATAATGCTCCTATCCTACCTATGGCTTTGTAGTCTCGTGAGGCCATTTCAAAAGGCAAACTCTAACGACAATACTACATGACCTTGGCACTACACATTTAAGCTAATCATTCTGATTGATATCAATCAAAACTTTGATCAAACCCAATTTCTCTATACGCACTATTCAAAAAGCCGGCTGTAAACAATACCCGAAGCCCACCAAAATACGTCGCAAAACGAAACCTTCCCGTTACCCGGCATCCGCCCTACAAAAGAATCATTACCCCATTCGATTCTACGCATTGAGGAAAGTTTCGCAATATTTCGACCATGGCCAAGGGTTCTTCTTCGCTCTTCTTTAACCTTGCTACACCATGCAGCAGAAGGATACGCAGTAGTTTCTGGAATCTTCCTACGTTAAAAAGGTAGGACCGGCTTTAACGAACGCTTAAACGACAGAAGCGTAATATATATCGCTGTATACACCCCGGCAAGAGGACTACGTGACCGGCGGAAGCCACCACCACCACCTTCCGCAATGGACTATTCCCCTGCTCAACGGCCCAGGGAGTTCAAACCCAGTCGATCAACTTTCTCGTTATCGAGTTGTTGCATTTAAGTTAAATCTGGCTGAAATCCACTTAAACCTGGGGTTTTCATAACCTTTTTTGAATGACAACACAGCTAATGTCATATTTGTCGCGTGTTTACATCATATCCGAAATGTAAACAAAAGATTAGAGAAAATTAATCACGTTCAAACCTTCACATGAAAACCGCCGGGTCTAAAAATACACAAGGAGATCTATAAGGATTTGGCCGGCTCGTGTTTGAACAGTCTTTACGCACTCGTATCTTTCAACCTGCACGAATCCCCTTGGATCTCCGTGCATGGAAACAGGCAAGAAAGTTCTGGAGTATTAGAAGCAAGCTTAAGTGTTCAAAATGAGGAATGGCTGTAGATGTGATGCTTTGCATCCCTGCTCAAAACCAAAACAAAGGGGAAACGTGTTTACTGCGTCGTAGATTTTTGGCTGGGTATAAAAGCAAGTGGATGTGCCGCTGAAGCTTCACTCTTCCGCGAAAGTCTGTAAGATAAGTTGGTAAATATTGTAAAGTTTAGGGAAAAACTGTCAAAATTCCGCTGTTTAAAGGAACAAGTCAGTTAGTGTTGAACCTGCTTAAGTTAACTCCAGTGTTGGAGACTCTAAAAACTCGGTGCGAATTAGCAGGCGCTAAAATTTTCAAGCCGAATCCGGCCAAACAGTTTGTTCACGAGCGAACGCCCAGGTGGAGGACCCCGAGGTTTAGATACGGGTGTCAGTTTTAAAATACGCTGAAAAACAGTATAATTTTTGTAAAAGTGAAGTTGAATACCTGATCACAAGTGATTTGAACAGTTGTCACTGTGAAAAAGCGTGTAGATAAGGTGAAAATCTAGTTAAGCGAGTAGGTAAGTCGGCGAAATTCTGGGGTAGAAACGAGTGTTTGATTGCGATTTGATTCGAAGGAAACTGATGCTAATGGTTTGATTTTTGATTGTTTTGCAGATCTAAGTCAGAGAGAAGACATATCGTTGTGATACTCTCTGGGAAGTTCGTTGGTGAAGACGTTGGTCGGAAGAAGAATCGTGCGAGAAGACTGAAAACGGGGCCTAGCCCCTGGTGCATACCAGTGAAGTTGAAGGAGAAAAGGAGAAAAGACTTGAGCCGAGTCAGAATCGGAAGAAGCCACAAGCCAGCCCCGGGTGAAGACAGAAGACTGGTGGAGTTTCGGGTACGAGAGAGATCTGGAAGGCTGAAGACTTGAAGACCTCAAGTTGGAAGGCAACGACGACCGACGACTGTGCTTTAAAAGACATTGCAGTTTGTGCGTGCCGATCGTTGTTGGGCAAGACTGACTGAAGCGTCGTCGTTGGAGACGCAACCATCCGTAAACTGGCGAAAACGTGCGAAAATCCGGTAATCAAGATACCAGGCTCAGCAGAAGCGTCCTTGTTAGCGGCGACACGTCGTCGTGAAGACGTTGTACCGGTCTTGATCGAATGGGATAAGTCGGTAGATATCATTGAACAAAAGTTGAAACAACGAAAAGAATCGTAGTGAAGGAGGATTACATTTTCGGGACTTTGAAAATTTGGAATATGGTGAGTACAGTATTGAGTTGGTTGATTGGGTTGTGTGAAATAGCTGTGTGGATAGTTGATATAAAAAGAGTGTGATATTAATCTGTCTTTGTTTTCTGCTTACAGTCAAATCCTTCTGAGACGGGCTCGAAGAACATCCCTTCATCGACTTGTAAGTACCGAACGCCTTAACGCTTCCTCGTTGACCTTTCACCTGCATGTATATAATGTTGTCAAAAAAATGCCGGACTTTGTGTCTCTAAGTAAGTTGTATCGTTCGCGGGTGAACCGTACAACGGTCGGAGGTTGTTATTTTAATTTGTTTTGGAATTCTTCTCTCTAACGTACAGTGTATATTTCCAAAGACGGGAAGGTGAGCGAGCCAGTAAGACATTGGTGGATCCCCGAGAGGACCAGGTCACTTAGCGAATCGAGCGACGGACCCAGCAGCCCCACTAACAGGTCCAGCTTCTCGTTCCCCAATACACCTTTCGGGTCGTACTCCTCAAGTCCCCCGGAAACCAGAGGTAAGCAGAAATTAGTTTTCAAAGTCAATTGTCTTGTATGCTTGTTGAGTAGTATAGCCGGGTGGAGACTTTGCGCTGAAACGTAGATTTTGATTTTCGTTGGGCTGTTTCTTAGTATTAACCGAGGCGACTACCACCGAAGTTATTACAACGAAAACCGGTGGCAAGAAGGTCCTAACGAGGACTGAGCAAAGCTTCAAACTGTTTCTGGGACTTAATCTCTGACAGTAAGCTTGAGAGGTATGCAGGTCTTCACCTTGTGCTTATAGCTGCTTCTTTATGGCTGCAATATTTTGATTCGATGAAGTTGAACTAATCCAGCGTTTCTTTTAAACAGGTGCATTCCCTGGTGACGACAATAAATTCCGGGACTTCTTCAGACGAAGCAGCATCAAGAACATGGTTTACCTCGACGACTTTGCAACTGACTGAAAACAACAGCGTGTGCGTTCAACCAACGTTCATCTTGTAAGCGTTGTAAGCTAAGCTGTTTATAGTTGATAAGAGAGCCTTAAGAAGGTTGAATTGTGAAGTACGTAGCTGTTCTGAAGCGTTAAAACGTAGAGGGCCTTTGAGGTCGTAGGGATTGTTGAATAGGACCAAAAACGAAGGCCATCGTGGCCAAGTTAGAAGCTTGCCTACGAGGCATTGCCGGTCTGTCGGTTCTGTGGAAACCTTGCTAGTAGAGTGGAAGGAGTCAGTGATATTAGAAGATCAAGTGTTTCCGGCCTTCAGGCCTAACTCCATGTGATCATCAGTTGTCGAGGATTGAAATTGTTCAAAAGCTGTTTTAGATTCTGTCTATTGTAAGGCCTTTGGCCATTGGATTGAAAGGCCTTCGGGCCGTTGGATTGTAAAGGCTGTCAAGCCATTGGATTGTAACGGCTACAAAGCCATATTTGCTTAGGCTATATCAAGCCGAATTTTGATCAAAGCGTAAAGTGGGAGGGAAATTAGGGCCCTTAAGATAGCTAGGGAATAGCTAGGGCTTCTATGGATGTTCTGCTCGCGTTGTAAAATTGGTACAGCAGCTACTTTTGAAAATTGCCACCGAAGATAGCCAAGGAACTCGATTGAGTGTAGTTTTGGTGTTAAGTGTTTCTCACTCAAGTTTTTGAGGTTACACAGCTTATTAGGATTCAAGTTTTGGTGTTTGTCGCCACAAATATTGTAGGTTACGTGCACTTGCACCGTCTGGCCAGTACGTATAATTTAAGCTCAGCTGAATCTTCCTACCATTTATAGTTAGGGTTGAGGGGTATATTGTTAATTTAACCTACAATTGCTTAGGTTAGGCATTGCATTCTTTAGCAGGTAGTCAGTTTGGTGTTTGTTTCCCAGTGTTCACCTTTGTGCCTGTTTGGGTTCACCCTTTGATATTGAGGTGTAGGCTAGTTGCAGGATTTAGGTTAGGTTGACCCGCTAATATTCACTAGCCATTTAACCCATTGTTTTAGCTATTAAGTTAGTTATTTCCAGTTCACCCTAAAGGTTTTGGGTTTTTCTTGCACCTTTGTGTGTTAGGCAGCTTAATTTAAAAGCAGTTACCCACCTGTTTTGTTTTGCCTTATAACCCACCACAGAGCTACTGGGTTCCGTTATAGGAGTTTTTGTGCTCTAGAGTCACTTCAAAAACCTTGTACAATAGGTTAGCTTTCTAACACTTTGTTAACCCTCGTTTCAAGTGACTATCCTATCAACCTAAAGCCTTTGCATTGTTCCCTGTTACACTTCCTTCCTGAAAGGTTGACGGTTCTGTTGATACTCCCGTTTCAACGGTTGTAGGTCCGGTTGACCTCCCTTCAGAGAGGTTGTTGTAGGGCCAGTTGAATGTAAACCTTTTAGGTTTGATTAGGTTAGGCTTACTAACATTCCACTACTCAGGGTTTTAAATGTAACCTTTTCACTCCCTGGTTCAGGTCAAGGGTTAACTTGGTTTATCTGTCATCTAGTTTAGACAGTTTCCTTTCCAATTGAGCACTTCCAGGCAATCATTTGTGGCAGGGTATTTGTAGGCTAGGCACTTGGTGCCTTAACCATTTTTGGAACATTCAGCTGATTTGATTTCGTGTACTCCAGGCCTCAGGATTTGTGTTAAGGTCTAAGTCCAGGGTGCTTGGCCCATAGAAGGGTAGTTGAGGAGCTCGGCCAAGCACCCTGTAGGCGTTTGAAAAAGTGACAAAATAATAATTGCTTTCAATCAAATTGATCTTTATACCAAATCTATTACAAACAAAGTTTTCAAATATAGAGTTTCTCAGGAAATAATAGCTTTTGAGCTGAGGGTTTTGATACTTACACAAACAATTCACACAAATGCGCACTTTATACAAAGCCAAGTACACAAAGATTTTGAAGGATTTAAGTAATTTGGTGTTGGTATCGATATAAGTGAAAAACACACTAAACCACGAGATTGTTAGTAGGTATCTTAAGCTTTTGATTGTTTACATTGATTCGGTGTGGCAATAATAGCAGCCCTTGCCAAGGGTAATTTGTAAATACAAAGGGTGTTTTTAGGTTAAGTCAGACTGTTGATAGTGGTTAAGTTGAAAGTGCAATCGTCCTTAGGATTTAGGCACAGTTGATAAGTGTTTTGTTCAAACAGCAGGCGTTTAGAGCCTAGCTTTTGCAGACTGAGAGATTGAAGTATAAACAAGTAGCGCGGAGGCGCTTGCCCATATTTTTAGCAGCGTCTCCGCGCTTGTGTGGTATTAACTAAAAGCGGAGAGCCATTGTGAATACCCGCTGTAAATAGCTTTTTGTGGTTTCTAACCAATATTACATGTCTCAATGTCTATAGTTACTACTTACACTTGATAAGACTCAAATTACCTGTAGGACTAAACAGTTGGTAGTCTCGAAATTTTAGGATCCCAAAAAAAGCTCAAAATATTATCCAAAGCCACTAAAAAGTTGGTAGATAAGTTTTATATTTAGTCAGAAGAAGAAGAAGGGCTTTTCGGGCGAAATATTAAGAGAACCACTGTACGTAGTTCAATGTTTAATAGCTACTTGTCTTGATCTTGAATACTTGTAAACAATGGTCATTGCTTGATCTTATATAAACTATAGTTAAGTGTGGCAATTTTCTCGAGATTTTTGTAAATACGGGTTTGTTGTATTAATAATCGTTCGAAATGTCGAATATACTTATCAAAGTTACTATACTTTTGTAAGTGGAGCTGCCAAAGCCCACAAGAGGAGGATATGGAGAATGTGAATATAGTGGTTTGATTTTGCTGCCGTTGAAGTTGTGGTGTAGCCAGATTCTTGTGAGTTGACGTGTAGCCCAAGCTATAGAAAAGTTAACTGTTACTAATACAGGGACTAGTTACAAATTGTATCAGCAATGGAGGCGCAAAAGCCACTTGATAGTATTCTGAATGTAGGATTCTAGTATTCCGACCTTGCTAAAACTTAAATGTTACTTAGAACACTGTGTGTGTTGGGACCTAGCACAAATGTTAATATCAGCCATTTTTAGAGCTATGCCGGTACGCCTTGATTGGGATGGAGAAAGCTGAGAAAAGACATGTTGTCAAAGAGATAGGGAGGAGAAGAAAGTGAATTGTTCAAAGATGGAGAATTTGTATTGGGGCTGTACCAAATGATTGTAAGAGCAGAACATATATAGAGAGGATATGTCAAGGATTGTGAAGGATAATGAAACCAAAAATGATTGTAAGAGCCGCGGCTCGCTAGTGACAAACTACATACTCTGATTGTGACAAAAATCCAAGCTTGGTAAACTATAACCACTGATTGTGACTGACAGATATGAAATGTTCGGAGAAATGAAGGATGTGAGTTGTGGAGAAGGGTACCGGGTAGCCTAAAATGTGCTATTGTGTATAGGTTGAAGTGTATTTACTATGACATTTTGTAGTTGGTGGATTTACTAAAAGTAAAAATAAAAAAAACAAAAAAACAAAACTTTTGTGTCTTTTGATCTTGCTGCATCTTGTAATCATGAAATGGCATTGAAATCGGTGATGTCGCTGAATGACGCGGATGGTGAAATACACGATAGGGGAAGAAAGTTGCATGGGGATAATGAGTGGATGATTTGGGGAAAGCATTAACGTTTATAGTAATGGGAAAATAACAGATGCACCTGCAGGTTCACATGAAATTCAACTTGATGGCTCCATGCGGAGATATCGTTTAGAAAAGCTAAAGACTGGAGCCCGGGCTCGGGCTGGACAAAGGTGATGGACAGGAGCGCCTGGACTTGCAGTACTGGATTGACTGTCACCATACCGGATTCTCTACAGGATTTTTTAGTTAATTTCCCAACATTTTAGTGTAAAAGGAAATACTGTCCGAACCAACGAAAGCAGAATAAAAATAGCGGTGGAGCAGAAGAGTTGAGGATAGAAGAGGCTGGGCTGTGGATGTAAACAAAGGGAGAAAACGTAAACAAAGAAGAGCGCCAAGGATATCTATAAGCGTAAAAGAAGGTAAGACGGTGGAGCGCGGAGTTTGATTGTGACAGGCGGAGGAGAGAAATTTTCAGAATGTTTTGGTTCGTAATTTAATAGACATTTGTGAAATTATTTTGTAACTTCTGATTTTTCAAGGAGATCTTTGGATTTAGAGCATAGAGGCACGAATTAGGCTGATTTTTGTTTATCCGTGAGTGAAGATTTGATGAAGTTTGTGTTGTGTTTGTTAGTTTGGGCATGAAAAGTCAAACGAAATTTTAGAAAACAACAGTTTTGACGATCTCTTGCTTTGATTTTGTAGGGTTCGTTAGACTGCTACTTGAACAGTATCTGCCAAGATGGCGGACGTTGGGCCAGTTGATATGGACAAAAATGATCCGAAGAATATGCAGGAACTGACGCAATATGTAAGTGGAGATCAGGTTTTAGTGGAATGCTTGAAAGCCATATCAGAGAAAACTGTTTCACTAATGACAATTTGTTTCTATTCGAGCAGGTACAAAGCCTGCTTCAAAACATGCAAGAAAAGTTCCAGGCCATGTCAGACCAAATCCTCGGCAGGATCGACGAAATGGGCAACCGCGTTGATGACTTGGAGAAGAATATTGCAGATTTGATGACTCAGGCAGGAGCTGCTACTTACGAACCGACAAGTCAAGACCAGCGCTGAAAGTTTAATATCGACCGTTGAGTAATCAAGCGCATAGTATTACTACAGTACCAGGAATTGTAAACGATTTTTATCCAGGTTTCTCTATTTTGCCTAGATCTAGAACCAGTCGTCATTAATCTTTACACGAAAATGCGGCTAGAATTTTGGATTTCTAAGCTTTTATTGTGCAATAGATGCAAGGTATGTAACATACATATTATTCCGTTCCTGATAATGCAAAGTTTGGTAAGATTAAGTAATCTAGTTACCATAACTACTTTGTTACCGTGGTACAATGTTTGTTAGCTTTTTCAAATATTGGGTTTTTCCACATTAAACAGCCCTAACCGTTCATCTCCTTGTTAAGTATTCAGTTCTGCACAATATGTCAACTTTGGATGGTGGTAAGACGTTACAATGAAAATAGTTCTTCTAGTCTAATCCCATTGAAGAATTCACTTATTGTGTTCCAACACTCTACTTAGAACTGGACCCATCAGCAATCCATTCTGAACAAGTTCGACAAATTGTAAAAAGACCGTTTTTGAAGAAAGGTACCGGACTATCCCGATACTTCAAACCATCAGTTGAACCTCCGCAGACAGTCATTGTTAAACGAAAGCAACCTCCACAACAACAAAAGCAGCAAGACCGTTCGACATCAGTATTACCAATGGAGAAGCCTACATCTGAGCGTCAAGCTCAAGTGTCCAAACTACCGGTCAGCATCAAATCAACTCGCAACATTTCTACTCCAAAGCCGCAGGATATGCCAAAGATTCGAACCATGACTTACAACCCCTCGTCAGACCCCAACAATGACCACATAGCTGACGCTGAAACCAAACCACCGTGCCCAGATTCTTGTACCGAAATGGATGACCAGCATTTCGAAGTACCAGAAGCCTGCTTAGTCCACGGTGATTCTCGAAGCCAAGCTAGGCATACCTTTTTGTTACCGGACTTTAATGACCGAGGCGATTCGTCTATGAGAGGATTTGATTTCTTCAGCCTGGCAAACCCAATCTCGTTAGAAGAGCCATTAAGCTTGTCTCTCAAATCTTCAGAAAAGTACTCGAGGTCCAACGAAATAGGACAGGATGACTTTGACACGCCTGCTGAAGTTGGAGGGTATCAATCACCGCCCATATCGGACAAGGCAAAAGTTCAAGGAGTTCCGTGTCCGAAATCTATAGTTCCGAAGTTTGAGAAAACAGATGAATCCCAGCATTTTGAGAGGTCAGGGGAAGTAAAGGAGGAACAACAGCAGCAGCACCACCAAAATCCCCTGGTCATCCAACAAATCCATCCGCTTCTGATGCGCCAACTTCAGACATTGATGGAGCAACTGAAATCCGAGCGCCAGCATTGGTCAGAAAAGCATCTGACTTTGAGCACCAGTATTGACCTTCTACGCTCTGAAATGCAGTATTTCAAAGAAAAGCTGAAGAACCAGGAGCTTCAGGCGAAATCTATGACGGCTTCCATTGAAACTAATATCAACACTCAGACGAGTCAGATTAAAGCAGAGAATGAAGGTATCAAGGACAAAATCAAGAGCCTTGAGAATTCGAAAGAGGAAGTTTTGAAGAAAATCCAAGAGCTTGAAAGCAGCATTGAGGAAGCCCACAGTTCTGCCGAAGGCACGCTTGATTCGAAAGGTACCAACTGTTTCGAAGTTCCGAGCAGCACATTTTCATCACGTTTTCATAATCGAAATTTTTGTTTCAGTAACGAGAAATACGCTTCCTAACGGCGACATCGAAACAGTTTACCATAACGGAACCAAGGAACTGGTGAAAGCGGATGGATCCGAAACAAGGTACATAATGGTTCATTCAGCCGCCCTGGGGCTCTGGAACGTAATTTTGAAGTTAATACCTCATTTGATCTTGTAGACAAACATATCAAAATGGTGACATCCGAACTGTTGCTGCTGACGGAACCGTTGGATACTTCTACGCCCAAAGTTCAACATGGCATACGACTTTTCCTAATGGAATCGAAGTGTTCAAGTACTCCAAGTAAGCTTGCTGCTGGTACAATGGTGAATTCTCGAAAAGTAAAAGAACTAATAAATGACGATTTCATTCTGGCAGCGGAACCACAGAACGGCGCCTTCCAAATGGCATCGTGGAAAAGACAGTTCCTGACGTACACCAGCTGACGCCGAGACCTGCGGTTTCAAATGCAATCGTTGCTGAAACAGCAAGCCCAAGACCTGGGCAAGGAAGGACAGCTTCAAATTCCAATGCATTGGCTCCCGGTGAAAAGTTGGTTGTCTTTGAAACTGGCGAAGAAGAAATTCATGGTCCTGACTACCGCCGAAGAATCTTTCCTGACGGCGCAGTAAAGACAGTGTATAATGACGGATCACAAGAAACGCGTTATCCGAATGGTCGAATCAGAATCAAAGACGCTGCCGGTAACCTTGTCGCAGATGTAACTTTAGCCACAGCTTCTGGGTTACAACCTGCTGCTTAGATGGTTGTTCCTCAATTCAAATACATTGAAACATTCAGTAACGATTCTACATATTCAGCCTTGATTTAATAAAATGCAATACTTTCTTCAAAAGCAGAAATTCAAACTTTCACCATTAATGACTATGAATCTTACAGCTCGGTAACTGAAAACGACTAGCGAAATTGTTTAAAATACGAGAACATAATACCGGAGAGGTACCAACGTCAAAAACCTTTGATCTGTTTACGAAAAATCATAGGGAATTGTTAGGGCACCATTGTGCAAATGTGTGTCGTCTCCAAGACAATAGGATAGAATATACTTAGCCTCGATAGAGGTAGACGCATTGAGAGGTAACGATACCAGGCAAACTTGAGTCAAGCTCGAAGGAGGTAAAAATGTCTTTTTCCAAGGTGGCAGCTCCATTGAAGACGGTGCGAAGAGCTTGATCTGCAATGAACATTATTACATTAAAATGCCATTTTGGAATAATGTTAGAATTTTTAGTATACATGCATAAATATGTCTTACGTGAAGCCCTTTGGGAGGAATCAGTTGAAACACATAATTGACTAGTTGATCCTTGGAATTCCGATTTGACAAAGATAAGACGATGACTCCAGTCCCTGGCAAATCAGGGTACTGGCCAAAACTAGCGACGACATTGACATCCTGCTTTCCCTCCGTATATTCCAGCTTAAGCTCGACTGGCTGAAGAGTTTCGGACACTATTACGTTATCCAAATCTACTGACTTGATTTGACTTAGATTGGTTGATTGTTTCATTTCAGGAACCAGCTCCTTAGGTGAGTGGGTGGCGAGAATCGTTGCAGAACCAGGAGATACTTTAGGAATTCCTTTTGGAATTGGACTAGCAAGCGGTAGCAAGTTTTTTTGCTGTTGTTTTTCTACATCAGGTAGCTTCGAGTCTGAAGTCAGATGATTTCGTCGATTTTCCAGAAAACTAAGGTCCATGAAGTCGTTCGAAGGATTGTTGTTTAGAGTACATGCAGCTTCGGATGCTGAATTGTGGTTGAGTGTCATGGAGATGGATGGACTTGTGGTCTTCGTCTTTGCTTCTGATGACGTTTGCTGCATTTCTCGCAATGTCAGTTTGTCAGCTCTGGAAAGAAACCAAACATTAGTGAAGGTCACACGACACTTGAAGCTTGGGGAATTATTGAGTTCGAAGTTCGAATCTCACTATGAGACTAAGAAATTACTTTTTGGCTTGAGAATTTAATCCTGCTACTAGAACACCATTCCCTTGGAGGCCTTGTTGCATTAGCTGTTGACTGAGCATTTCTAACTCGGTGAAGCCACCTTTTTGAACCTCACTCGGCAATTCTTGGGATTTGGAGGCATCGTGAGCTTGTAAAGGCGCGTTAGTAGGAGTTAACATTTCATCCTGGTCAAAATGGAGCAGTAAACTATTGACATCACCGGCATTGAGTCGCCCGTGTGTGTCTGGCTTGATCGACTGATTCAGGCCCAAAGAGGCAAGCAAGTCATCAGTTAAAGAACAAGTTTGATCCATTGCAGGTGTGCCGGTTGTCACTTCACTTGTGCCTAAACTGACAGAGTCTACCAGATCCGTATCCACGAGTGGAGCATCACCTCCGGCCTTACGATCGTCGTATTCCTGGACCACAACCTCGATGGTTTCACTGGCTTGAAGCAGCGCAGAAGCTTCTTCACTAGTCTCAGTAGCTACGGATCCAAGCTTTTCTCGCAGGCTTCGACATGTTCCAGCCAGCTCATCCACTACGTCCCATTCTACAGTTGACTGACTGAGCATATCCCTTAAAAGACTAGTTGACGTATCGATTCTATCCAGCAACGAATGTAGTTCAGCTCGTCTTTCATTTCTTTCAGCTTCTTGATCCACCAACTTCTTAATAAGATAATTTGCAGCTTTCAGGTCATTCGGATCTTTTGAACTCAACAACTTTTTGAGCAGGACTGCGTTATCAGCTCGGTCAAAGACACTCTTCTGAAGTTCGGCTTCTGCAGCAGCTTCGGGATTCAAGCTTGAAGTCGGTTGCTGCACAAACAGAAAATTCTTGAATTAAGCCTTCCATGGTACTTCAACACAATGTAAAACCAGTGTTATCAAGTTCTAACCTGTATAATATCAGACTTGACCAACGAATCATACACCAACACAATCTTTGAATGCTCTGAAGGAAACCACCTTTGTTTCTTGGGTCCTGCAGCCTCTTGAAGAAACTGTACAGCCCTGTCTTTCACTCGCTGAGGCGTTTGCTCAGCCAAATACTTGGGAGATAGTATTCTGATGATCTCGTTCAGGAACCGGTAACGCCCAATTTCAGTCCTGAACTCTATGGAGCCTTCGGTTTCGGAATTCAATGCAGCTTCAATGAACTGTAATTCAAAAACAGAACACACGTGAATACAGAATTCAAACCCTTCAGACCTGTATTATTAATCCAATCCGTTTTCAGCTTACATCAAAAGCTTGAATTGCACCGTTTTCAGAACCACACTGAATCTTGGTTGCCAGCAGCTTTGACGTAACTAACGCTCCAGAAGGTGTTCTTTTCATTTCAGAAAGAAACTTTGATGCCTCCGAAGGAACAACAGGGCCATTTCTGAGCAATGAATCTACAAACAAAACATAGACAATGATCAGTTGCCGGCTAATTCAACTTTTGGTCCCGCAAAAGAACTTCATTGAAAATTAAATCAGATACACGTAGGATCTTACCCAGGGAAGTTGACAAGTCCATTATGTAAAATTGATGTTCCAGTCGAGTAGTCCCACTTCCAGAAAATGACCTTTTCCCAAAGTCCAGATGGGATTCAAACGTCGAATTCCAACCAAAACTGTTACTAAACTTTAAACATCTGTCCACGGATTCCCATTTTGCTTTTTTGTAAACTGTTGCGTGCCTAACAAACAGTTGAATGATGATAGCATGGTTTTTCCACGGAAGGAACTAAATTATATTGGCGGCACTTCGGTATGAAACTAAATTGCATTTTGAATCATGGATGTCCAATGTTTACATTCTGCACTGCAGCATCAACAGCAGATGCTTAACACGTCAAGCACCATCCACAAACTTACAACAAGCGTGCAGCCTTTACGGGACTGTCCATCATGAGCAAGCAGAAACAAGAGCAAAAACAAATAGCATTTCCCATGCTGATTCAAACATCCCGCGTCACGGTGAACGCAATATGTGAAAGGATCCCATTTGAGAACATCTGATTTGGTGGACAGTGTTGTGAATCGGGTTGGTTGACACCGTAATTGATCCGGAAATACTAGATTTTTACATTAGAAAGTTCATTTTTACACTTTAATTTAGGCCAAATTGCTGTAGAAACCTTCGTAAACGAATGTAGTTAAATACAACAGTTCAAAACCGTACATTAATTACTTTTTGAAGTGAAAGAGGTATGAAATTCGCAATATTATCTTTGAATTGCTTCATTCGCATGTTTAAAGCTTATAAAAGCCGGTTACGAGTAATTACGAATTCTCGTGCTTCTTGTTTCAGAAATCTTTGAAATCTAGCGAATCTTCAGCGCACTCATGGTGGGTAACAATGTAAGTTCCTGTTTGTAATAGAAATCTTCAATTTGCATTTCGACATGGGTGATCACGGCATTTCAATATTTCTTGTGTTTTAAGACTTTGCTCGTGCGAGTTCAATCTCGCGATGGAACGAAACGGGTTGAATTGGCTCCAGGAGACAAAGCTAAAAATCTATACGAGAAGGTGAGTTATACTGTACGAGAAATAGAGCTTCGTGTTCCGATACGAGGTGAAGATTGCTAATCTGTAATCAATTAATAATTTTGTAAATACGTAGGCTAAAACTGCATTCGGATACCTCTCGTTCGCATTCAAACTGCACAAGGATCGGCAAAAGCAGCGCGAAATCTTCTCCGATTCCAAACCGGTTGCGGAACTTGGGTTGAAGCATGGAGACGTTGTATATCTCTCACCATTGGAAGGTGCTGAGTTGGTTCGGGACGAATCGATGCTTGCAGAAATCAAGAAAGTGGAAATTTCACCAGTTGAAGAAAGGCCAGGTCCATCGAGAGGAAGTAGTAGTAATAGTTCGGCGTCATCTTCTGCTAATGCTAGCTTCAAAAGATCACGGACTACGAGCCAAAGCTTAGCTGTCAAGTCCGCGGTTACAGAGGATGCGGTAGATCAAAGGCTCTCGACGCAGGATGGTAAGAATATGTGCATTCAGATATGAGGCCTAAACTAAACTGAGTGAGTGAGCTGAGACAAATTATATGCTTTATATTGTTCTAGGACTGATACAGAGGCCTAGAGATCCAAAAATGTGCCGCCATAGTGCAATGGGGCGGTGTGTATTCTGTCTTCCGTTAGAGCCGTATGATGAGAACTATTTGAGGGAAAATAAGATCAAGCATTTGAGCTTTCATTCGTATTTGAGGAAGACTACTGCTGGAGATAAGTAAGATGAAACTATATTCAAGATAATTAAAGTAAAAGGAACTTTGGCTAAAATCCTGCTGTTTTAGGGGAAAGTTTACTCCGCTGGAAGACATCAGTGTGAAAATCAAAGACGGTTGTGGATCGCATCCTCCATGGCCGCGTGGAATCTGTTCTAAATGTCAGCCATCAGCTGTAACGCTTAACCGACAAGTGTACCGACACGTTGATAATGTGATGTTCGAAAACGCTAACATAGTGGAACGATTTTTATCTTATTGGCGGGCATCGGGACATCAGAGAATGGGTCTGCTGTATGGGCAGTATGAGGAACATGCGGATGTACCGCTAGGAATCAGGTACGAGAAATTGTGCACGTGCGATTTTTGGTTTATTGACTGAGTGACTGATCATTGAATGCTAATGTTTTTAGGGCTCGAGTTGGAGCAATATATGAGCCACCACAAGAATCTTCAAAAGATCAAATAAAGTTTACTTTAGACGATCCTCATGCTCCTGTTGTGGAAGAAATTGCACAAGCTTTAGGCCTCAGATGTGTTGGATGGATTTTCTCGGATCTCATACCTGAAGATACTGTCAAAGGAACTGTGAAACATTTGCGAGGAATCCACTCATTTTTTCTATCGGCTCAAGAATGCATCAATGCGGCACATTTGCAAACAGTGAACCCGAATCCATGCCGTTTAGCAACATCGGGCTTCTTCGGATCCAAATTTGGTACCGTTGTCGTGACAGGTGATGCCTTGAAGATGATGAGATGATGATTAACTATTGGCGAGTTGTTTTTAAAGCTGATTTGATCGTGTTCCAGGAGATGAGAAAAACCAAGTACACATGGTCGGCTATCAGGTTTCGAATCAGTGCATGTCCTTAGTTCGAGATAAAGTTCTAGTACCGACAAAAGATGCTCCTGAGCTTGGATATATCAAGGAATCTACGGAAAAACAATATGTTCCCGATGTATTCTATAAAGTAAGACACTTTAAAAGTTTTAGGTTAGGTTGATGCGTTTACCAGATTTTCAGTCAATGTTCGTTTGTTTGTGCAGCAAAAAGATGAATACGGCAACGATATAACAAAAATAGCCCGTCCATTGCCAGTGGAGTATCTTCTGGTCGATGTTCCTGTTTCGACTCCTATCGAGCCGCAGTTTAGCTTCGTCGTTCCAGCAGGAAAGGACGCTTTCCCAGTCGAAAACAGGTTTCTCGATGGTCAGATCCAGGTATGTATTCAAAGTACAGAATGCTTTTTGACAGGGTTCACGAATCAATACTGATAATGCTGTATTTCCAGGACTTCCATGCGCTAGCGGTTTACTTGAACCAGTTTCCAAGTAGTACCCCATTCCTTACCATAGCTTCCGACTTTCATTTCCTCATATACATTGCAACGATGGAAATCTACCCTCTAAGAGAATATATGGGTCCATTGATCGAAGCTATAGTTAGAAACAACAAGGAGGCAGCTGATGATTGGGCAGCCTCTGAGCATTGGCAAACTGTAAGTTTCAGTCTTTTTTGTTTGTGTTTCAGTTTTGGTGCAGCTAAAGCTAATGGCGTCTGGTTCTAGGTGAAATCCCTAGTTGAGGCATCTACGTCAGGAGGACATCATATCGATCCAGTTGGTGCCGGTACTGGAGCAAGCGCGGTCCCATCTTGGACTTGTTCGCAGTGCACCTACATCAACAATGGTGCCTCTCAAAATTGTGAAATCTGTGGCGGTGGCCGTCAGTAGGAGTCTGATTCAAATTCGATTATGGTACAAGTGAATATCGAACCCGTGTCTGATGCTTTTGTATGTTCACATGGTTGGTGGTTTGGTTGATGTTCAGTCAGTGACTATAAGCTTTACTGTACTTTCTGCGATTATTTACTGAACACTTCGTGTTAATAAAAAGTATTATATCGGCTGAATTCGGAATTCTTTGTGTATTTTAGTGTTTCCCTATCCCTAAACTTACCACATTAGCAAAATTACGGTAGAATGATTCTCTGCTAGATATCCTTGCCTGAACGGGAGATTCAAAGTTTGTTGTTGAATAGTTCACCACGTGCAGGTTTTAACCACATGTATTTCAAAGAAAAAGTTTTGTACGAGATCAGTTGAAAAAATCCTACAAAATTGGAACTATTTTGACCTATTCTTTAATGAATTTATAATCGTAAAAATGACTCAAAAGCGCATTTACGTAGGCAACTTGGCTGCTGAGATTAGTGCTGATGATTTACGTGAAAAGTTTTCCCGTTTCGGCTCAATCAAAGATTTGGAAGTTAAAACTAAAAATGAATCTCACTTTGCGTTCATTTCGATTAATTTTGATACTGAAGAGAGATCGAAAGAAGGTAAGTACGGCATAACCAAGTCATGCCAAGTTATGCTTGGTTCTTTTGTATCTATCCGGTGAATAATACGTGGTTGAAATTATCCTCCAGCAATTGATGTTATGAATGGGACAAAATGGCGAGGATCGTGGATCAAAGTTCAATTTGCAAAGGAAGATTTTCTCGACAAACTGAGACGTGAACAACAATCAGCGCATGGAGCTTCACAGCCAAATGACCAGCGGACGTTTCCGTTTCGTCCAGCTGGTCGAGGGAGACCCGCTCAGGATAAGCCTCCAACATCAATTATATCGTTCGAAAACGATGAAGAAGCCGAAGGGACAGTTGTGTCTTTGAACAAGCCTACTGTGTCGTCGCCGGTGAAACCAGCCAAGAAAAAATCTGCAAAAAGTGATTCAGAGTCTGACGATGACGAAGAATCGGGTGTTATGCCATTCAAGGGCATCTTTGCATATCCAGAACTACAAGACAATGCACCAAAGAAAGATCAGACCCTTCTCGTACCCAGAGGTATGTCTATATTTAATTTAGCTAGTCAATGATAATAGTTTGTGACTCCGAGTATGAGCAACTTATCGTTTCACGCAGTTGCTTCAACGGCAGCTATTCCGATACTTCCTAGCGATGGGCAAGACTGGAGATCTAGGAGAGGACAGCATAATCAGCAAGCTCCGCCAGAACCACCTGTACCAAAGGCCCCAGCGGACGAAGTACAGAGCAAGTTGTTGTCTCTAGCTGGTATGGCTAATGGAGGTGCCCCTGCACACAGACACAGTGATAGAAGACAACAAACCGGACAAGTAGAACGCCCTAACAGAAACAATGGTATGTTTTTGGGTTAGTGTGACCTTATTTCACTGACTATTTAACATTTATCGTTGGGGCTACTATAAACATGACAATGAGCATATGGTTACGGTCATTACAGAAACATGGAATCAACATCGGCAGAATGAAAATCAAGGACAGCATCAGCAGCAACGAGGACAAGAAGAAAGGATGGATAGAAAAGGTATGTTCCAATTCCATGTGGATATCATTCCACTTTCAACACAGATTATAGAATAGATGGTTTCGTAATTGCTGCGATAGTGGAAGTAATCAACTGTTTTTTGAGCAGATACATGGGATCAGCAAAGTCAACGTCAACATCAGAGGAATTCTTCCCATGTTAAGTTTGACGCGCCTCCGGACGCTGCTCCGGTTGAAAGCCAGACACCAAACATTGAGCCAGTTAAAACCGGGGTTCTAAACTTTAAGAAACGTAATTCAGACGCCTTGCGTCAGAAATCACTTGAGAATCGAACTAGTGTTCTGCAGAATCAAAAGGATATCATTCGGTCCAGTCTCGCTTCTGTGAAAATAGCTCCACCTGCCATTAGCGCCAAACCTGCAGATGCCGGGTCTGGAAAGAAACGCAAGTTGTTTGGTGAAGATGAAGACGATGCTGGTGAAGACTTCGACAACGCCTTTAGCATCAAGCCTCAATTCGAGGGCAAAGTTGGTGCCAAAAACCTCGAATTTAGCTCTAAAATGGCTTCTTACGACAGCCGTTTCAAGATGGACGAAAGATTCCGTGACTATGATGAAGATAAGAGGAAGAATGCACAGGAAGAGTATGACGAAGAACATGTTGCAGAAGCTGACTTGAGGAAAGAAAACGAAGCTCATCTGTCGATACTCAATGATATACTGGGAAAAGATAATGTTGTTCAGCCCCCCAAACCAGTGGAAAAGAAAAAGAAACAAGCTGCACCCACCAAAGTAATTGTTGGCCGGTATGACCCTGACGCTGATGAGGAACCAGAACCTGAACCAGTTATTGAAAAGCCTCCAAATGCTAAGAAAGCCAAAACGTCCAGTTCAGACAAAGTTCCAATTGAAAATGGTGCTGTTAGTAACTCTAATCCCGTTGGTGACTCTAATGAGAAGGCTTCATACTTTGTTGCATCCAATCTCAAAGACCTGTTCAGCAGCACTTCTGCAGCTTCTGGAGGATTCAGTCTTTTGAAAAGTTTTGGTCCCGGCGATTCCACACCGGCTGCCGAGGAAAACGGAGTATCCAGCTTGATCCCTAAGAACAAGTCGAAAAGCAAGGCTCGTAACCCATTCAAGTACGATTCATCGGACAGCGAAGATGAAACTCCCACAAATAATCCCAGCTCAGTCGTGGCCAAGGCACCCGCAATGAAGTTCAATTTGGGCAAGCGCGAAGGCTTCTTCTATACTCATAGCGACAAAAGACTTGAGGGAGTTGAAGACTTTTTCCTGAAAAGTGACGAAAAGATTCAAGATGTCGTGGATCGATTCAATAGTGGTGAAAGATCAGAGCTTCGGATAATTTGTAGAGGAAAGGTTAAGAATACTAAACGGAAATCGGAAAAACGTATGTTAACTCTAAAACGTATGAAGAGGAGAATCAGAGACAAGAAGAAGTTCGACGAAAAGAAGTTGGAAGGCAGTAATGCAGTTCCCCTTGGCAACAAGCAGCCAGTCAAACAGAAAAGAGATTTCAAAGGCAGGCGGTAACCTATTTTATTGATGTAACACGCTGTTGAATTTACCATTGTGTACGTTAGTGTTAGTGTATTATTAATAGCGTGTCAGTGACTATAGTGCGGGTGACTTGAGTTTACAATGACCAACACAACCGCGTGGTGGAAAGACGTTAGTCTAAAGAATCAACATAACGCAGATTTGGCTGTAGAACGACGACGAGCGTTAGAAAAATCTGACCTGGTTGCTGTATTTTTCGCCTCCTATTACAACTTACCTTCTAGAATCTTCGCTGGGTTTTTGAAAGAGTTCTATGAGGTATGAAAGTAATGTGATACTGTTTATGGTTCTTTGTCAGTTTGTCACATGTTCTATTAACTATTTAGGAAGTAAACAAGTCCGACTTGGACGTTATATTTGTCCCAATGGACGAAACCAAAGAAGATTCCGTTGATTTCGCAGCTTCATTACATGGTCCATGGGCGGTTCTTCCTTGGTCAGAACAAGGGGCTCGAAGGCATGCTAAGTTCCTATGATAATTCTAAAAGTTTTGCGCTTTCTGATGAAGCATTTCGTTCTAGAACGGTTCGAAATATGTACAATGTCATAAACATTCCATCAGTTGTGGTAGTCAAGAATAACATGTCAGCCCAAGTTGTCACCTTCGACGGGAAGAACGATATTCAAGAACTATGGACTGATGCTTTGGACAAATGGAAGGACAAGGCAAACTACCTCTAACTAGCCAGTAGACGTTAATGTGGATTTTATGAAGCATTGCTTGGTTTATTGCTTGAGGTTCAATAATAAACGTTACTTATATAAACTAGTGTGTGCTGACTCGATTTCCATCAGGTATTTAAGACGAAGTTTCGATTTGGATCTAGTCCTTGCAGTTGTATTTACCGGTCCAGTTGATGGGTTCGGGGGTCTTGGCGAAATAGTGACCCTTGGCACTGAAGAACAACATTTAAGTTACCTTAACTATTGATCATCTTGATGAATGTGTGACACTGTCAAATTCCTTACCTTGAAGAGCTGAGCATTCCAATGGAAGTTTGGGCGTTGCTCTGGCATCCTCCAGCAGTGAAAGTATCCCAAGAGTTACAGGAATGGGCAGTGTGGTGGTTGCCGAAGATGGAGTCCATGAAGATACGGGCGGCAATACCATGACTGCATTGAGCTGTAAGAACAAAAAAGTCAACTTCAAAAATCCGATTCCATGTAAGCGTTTGAGCTACGAACAATCACAAACTTACTGTCAGATTGTCCTGCACATCCTGGTTGAGGATCTTTGCCTTCATTGGGCCAGAAATCGACATCTCCACATTCCTTGGTGGTTCCAAGGGATCCAGCGTCAGAGTGGATAGCATCGACGAACTTTCCATCACCAGGTTGGATACGACGGTTGTTTCCAAGAGAGTCTCCGAAAGAAGGACCAGCAGGGTCAAGACCTGTTAAATACGTACACTTGTTTTCAAATTCTAGGCCTCGAAGTGTCATAACCAATGTCGAACATTATACGTACCAGTAACGCGAGCTACTTGCTTGCCAGTTTCAGTTTTGATGGTATCTCCAACACGTCCAGCGCAATGAGCTCCAAGACTGACACCAACGACATGGATCTGATCGTGATTGGTCTTGCCAGCGGCGATGAGGGCTTTCAAGATTTTGGCGGTTTCACCGGCAACGGTTTGAAGGGAGCTGACGGCAGATGGATAGTACAAGGGGGCAATGGTGCTGCTGACACCGTAGGCGGCATGGTCTCTCCAGTCGACGACGATGACGGCAGGAGACCCGGTGTTGAGGTAAGCTATAATAACCGAAAAATGGTGTTGTTTCATTCAACTTCCAAGGAGAAAATTTGCTTTGTTTACATCCGCAAACTTGAAATTCGCGCGCCGCTTACCATCCTTGATGTCTTGAGGGAAGGAGCAGGCAGAAGATTGCATGAATCCGTGGATCAACACGGGAAGTTCGGCGTCGGGGCGAATTCCTTCAAAAGTTGAAGCATCGGTGGCCTTCATTGGCTTCCTGCTGTACTTGTCACTGTTGGAATTCAGAATATAATCGACTGTTAGTTAAATTTAACTTTTCCCCAAAATCCGTTGTTAGTAACATTTAACGAAAAATTACCCGGCGCTGGTGTACAAGTAAACAGTGACAACCTTGGCATTGACTTCGGCATCGTTGAGCGCAGCAGAAAGAATTGCTGGAAGGTAAAGTGACAATCAAGTTACAATCAACAATAGTTAGTTAATTTTAATCTCCTTCAAATCACCTCAATATTTTATAATTTCAGATCTTACCTGGAACAACAGCCAAAAGGCATAGGGCTACAGCGTGCTTCATCATGTTGCTTGCAGTCTTCTTTACAACAGTTTCCACCTGTTTCAAACTTGAGTACTGACACCTCCATGCTCACGCCGTTCGTATTTATAGCAGATTTAGTTTGAAAATTATTAGCAAACGTGTGTTTGTTCATGTTGCCTTAATCCCTGTCGTTGACTTCCGTTAGGAACCGTCGGCGATCTTTGTGGAATGCTTTATCGGTGATGTTCACATGCGTAATTGCACTATCAGCTAAAGCCGCTTCTTTGCCCTTCAAATAGCCGCCCGAACATTAATTGCCCAAACTTGATCCTGTTGATGAGGTAATGTGCTCGTTTATATTGCTTACTTTTATTAAATTGCAAAAGATTTATTACAGTCCACATTTTCTTTCCTTGATCAACAGTATGATTTATCAACTTTGAAAACCCACGGGCGGCGACGTAAGCAGAGCTATGGTCAGTTCGCCAAAAGATCATAAAAGACTAACTAAAAGGCTATAAACAGATTTATGAGAGGGATCTGTGATGTAATTTTAGCAGCCATTGTGAGTCAAAGCTCTTGTTTTTGTTGGTTTTGCGAAATGTTTTCAAGATAGCAAGGTGGTCGAATGTTGCAAAATTGTTAGTGCATATTCTTAGGATTCCATTGGTTTTAACCGGGGGCTTAACCCAGCTTGGTGATGTTATGGCCGTGGTATTTGCGGTTAGCTTAGACATCTTCAGGGCTAAGGTGTTCCTGGGGTTGTAAATCATTCGTTATGACGTAGGTTTGACAGGCTTTTGAAAGATTCTGCTAGATCCCGAGAACGGTATGTGAAAGCCGGATAACAAATACAAAGGCTTTTTATGTGAGTTCCCAGAATGAGGGTTTGATCGATACGAAATTTTTATGCTAGTTTCCATGAGGAACTGTGAGAACACAAGCTTTTGAATGTTACAGCTTCTGTTCTCAAGCTATGTAGCTGCTGATGTCAAAATGCCTAATAAACTTGAAATTCCAGGCAAAGTTGAAGACCCTGAAGTGGCAGCAGCCCGCCAAGAGCGCATCAAAAAGCGTCGGGACCGGATATCGTCTAAGTTGAAGTAAGTTCAAGTTCATGGGCAATTGTTTGGCTGGTTATAGTACAATTCATGCAGCATGTAATCTACGGTGCCATAAAACTCTACCTATTTTGACTTTGATTCATGATTCTGACTTATAGAGCAACTACTGCACCTAAAGCTGCCGGAACGTCATCTACTGAACTCCTGAGAGCGTTTGGTCCTGCAGGCGACGGTACAAATGCCTTGGCAATAGAAAATGGACAAATTTCGGAAGACCAAGCTTTTCCGCAATTGGAAGAGAGCCGGAAGGAGCTGGAACAGCTCATTATCGATGGAAACACGTTGGTATGTGATGATAGCTCGAAGAATAAATTTTGTGAAGGATCATAGAAATATAAGTTAATCTTCTTTCAGATCACAAACGTTAAGATTGCTGCTGAGTACCGGGAAAAGCTAAGGCAAGAACATGTGGATGAGTCCAAAAAAGAACGTCTGGATCGGCTTGAACAAGAGGCCTCGGAAAGCAAGGAGATATATGATCAAATCAACGATCATTGGATTGATACCGTCGAGCATATGTTACCTTTAGAGCTCCACAAAACGGTATGAACCGACAAATGTAATGAACTGTGATTGACTTTAGATTAAATTCTGTAACTCATTTTATAGCTCCAAGAACACAAGAAAGAATGCGACCAACTTCTTGAAAAACAAGACGAAGAAATCTACAACTTGAAGAAAGAGCTTGAGGATCAAGAAATCGAATTCGAAGACAACCTCGAGATGTATCAAAAAGACATTTTGCTGATGGGAGATCGGATCGATGACACTGTTGATAATCTAAGGAAAACTTTTACTGAAGAGTTGGAGCTGATAGAGGTAACTTTGAATCTGAAAGT
>JAQGBJ010001141.1:0-26206 GCA_034698345.1 Sphaeridia pumilis | reverse complement strand
ATGCTACGCCAGATTACTGCGAGATTCCCGAGAATTGTAGCCTCAATTGAATCTAATTGATTCCAAGAACTGACCTTTCACATGAATCTTTTCTCAAGAAGCTCATTACGTTTTGAACTAACTCCCCTTGCATTTTGCTATCTTTTAATCATTCATTCGAAAGAGTTGAACATCCATAACTTGAGACACTTCTTACTACTTTCGTCACAAACTTGTGATAAATGATCGAGTATATATGTATATGACAATATGACTATACAAAGCGGTTTTTTTCTAGAATCCTCACGAGTTCTAGTTCTAAAGATTATGGTATTATTGCCTTCATTGTACGAACAGGAAAGTTCTGCTTGTGTCCTTACTTACGTGAAACTCTGATTCTTCAGATTCTGCCACAGCTTTCGAAGTAAATGTTTAATTTAGAAAACTTTTGTCGATTTACTTGAAGCTTTCAAACATGTTGAAAAATTCTAAAATTATGATTTACTTGCAACAATTATGCTGATGCTTGTAGTTACTGTAAAATTGAGCATTGTTAGCGCACTGAGATCATCGATGAAGTACATGCCGCCCATAACCGCCTTAATCGGAGCCATCGATCGGAATGTCTTGCGACTCAATTCATCCTTCAAGCATCGTTTACCAAGTTCTAAAAACGATGTGGACTGTGTCCAGAACTGTCCCAGGTACGTGAAGATCATATCCATCGTTGGGACCACAATCACGAAAAAGGCCGCTAGCAGCGCACGTGGTGGCCAATCTGGAAGCATTAAAGCTCCGCACATGCAGTACGTGATGGATAATGTGATTGTCCACTTCATTCCTGGAATGAAGACTGAGCAGCAGACATCGCTGAACTCCGCCACGAGAATTTGGGCTTCGCGGTACAACCGCAGAACCGAGTCCCACTCTTGCACGTTCCAGTGCAAATCTGACCTTTTCATGTGTTGTTGATGTTCTCTGAACCAAAAACCACATGTTATGACAATAAATCGTCAACAATATTATCGCAGATCACAACTCACTTCAAGGCTTGCAGAACAATTGGCAAATTGATTGTGACGGGGACAAAAGTTGTGAACCAGACATAAATTGAGCAGTACCACATGACAATGACATAAGCGTAGAGGGCGACACCAGCGCTTCTAATAAGCAAGCCCGCATCTTCAGGATTTTCCATCACCGAAGTTGGATATATCAACTGCCCAGGGTACAGCACGCATGGAATGAGCCACAGGACCGGCCAGGCCACATCGGAACAGAACATTGAAAACAGGTTCTTGTCCAGCGACGGCGTGAGCATCGCTTCGACAGCACTGTTTGGATGTTCTCTGTAGTATTCTAAGCCAAGTTTAAGACGTTTTTAAAAACACGTCACGAAACTGACGAAACCGTAAGTATTCTAAATTCATTGCTGCTCACCTTCGACTCTGCGAAACCACTCCGAAGCGCGACGGAGAAACCCTGGGATCTCATGCGCATGCAGTACTAATGCGACTTGACAGACTATTTGGAACATGTAAACACCTGAAACTTGAGGACAGCTGCTTCGGCGGGAGTCGCCGAAATGTGACCCAAGTTGCACTGGACCAACCGAGTCGCGAGGAAGAGCTCGTAAGCCACTGAAACTCCAACGTTCAAGTACCAGCCGGCGTATCGGTTTGTGTCATTGCTGAGCACGACAGATTCACTTGAGTCGTCCCAATCTAAGGGACTGCATTTGAGGAAGCCAGATATTCGATGGACACCTCGGGAAATGGTTTTTGTGGGCGCGCCCCAAAGGACTGAAGTAGTGGCTTTGGCACTCATTTTAAGTAAGTTTATATGTACGAAAGGTTATTTTTCTCTTTGATTATTTTTAGCTTAAATTAATGTTTACTGTTTGATTGTTATAAGTCACGAGAAACTTGGCATTAAACGTAAGTAATTAATACACTCGATGTTGGATTGCTAGCTACCATAGCCACGCAAAACTAAATAACGATTATGTACCTGTGACTAGAGAGAGACAGCCGTCGATGTCATACGCACACCTCAAATTTAAGGTTCAGGACTCATGATTCTAAAAGCTTCTAGGAGGTCGCGAATATTGTCAATCATAAATGACCACCCAACACAGAAAATGGCTGCAGGTGTGACTGTTTTGTAGCAAGAAGGAAGCATTTCATTTGATATTTGTTCAACAAAAACACTTTTAGCTGAATGCCAACTCTTGAAAAGTTCTATCAAAGCAAATACTGGAACTGGAAAGGAAACCAAGTCATGTCAATCAAAATTACACACAATTAATTGCTAAAAAACACTCAACCTATATACATTTGGGCCTTCAATGCATACATTGATATGTACCGTGAATCATAGTATGCTATATGCACGAAGTTTATATCACTTTGATCCCTTCCAACTGCTTCTTATAATATCAACAATTTATTCTCACTTTCAGCAAAGCAATAACATCAAGTTATCATACCATTTCTTAAAATACATTCTCACAAAGCACCGCCTCGTTCCTAAAAAATCCAAACGATCCTCCAAGTAGCCAACAAGAGCGCGCGCCCTCTAACCAAGCGACCCAACACATAATTAACTTTCTCCCACAGTAAGTATAAAAACAACAAACATCAACCATAATTGCTCCGCCTGCCAAAAACAGCAACAAACAAACTAACTCTTTTCGACTATATTGCCAAATTTCGATTCCTGGTTTCAACACCAAACGTATATAAGACACACAGAATCATAAGCAGCTACGTTTAACTTACTCGTTGAATAACACGCAGATAGAGGGCGCTTAATTGCTTCTAAAACAACTCATCAAGGCTAAAAGACGTCTAAAATTCATTTCGTTCATGACACTTATGTACTCGTTTCCCTGGTTCAAACCACTTGAAGCTTATACATAATAAATTATGTTGCATAAATACTCTCTTTCTTACTATTACAAACAGCACAGCTTTCTCCATCCAAATTGGATGACCCCAGGCTGAATAGCACCACACACCACAAGCGCTACCTGAACGCTGCAAATGCATCATCATTCTATACGCATATTTACCCTAAACATTCACAATTTATAGGCTTTAGCCCTGCTCATGCCTTTTCGTCTATTACATTATAATAACCATCCTTTGGCCCAGCTTGGCGGCATTGAAATAATTCCTATAAATAATAATAATACTGTCTTCTATAGGAACACGGCACAATTTAGCACATAAGTGATTACTACTAGTTTCTAACCTACAATTACAATGGCGGCTATAGACAGACTATATACAACTTTTGAAAGAGGGGGTCACGTAGTTGGTGTGTACAAAATTAATTTGCTTCAAAATAGACCAATTTCCTCTTGGAGATGTTGGTTGATATATATACGTTTTTGATTTTGTTTTGAAGATTCCGGATCCCCGCAGTTTCTGATAATTTGTGGGCAGCTACATTCGTTTCACAATTTTCTTCTTGATATCCAACTTAACTGCAAGACTTGGAATTTTATAAGCAATTTCTAAACATAACTACTACACACAAAAGCTACATATACTCATGATGATGGATTGTTACTGGCTTTTTCTTCTCGTATCTCGGAAAGTGCTTTTTGAACTTTGGCTCAGATGCATATGTGACGACGAGAGTACTAAAATTACAATTACAATCACAAGGTTTTTCAAAGGGATTTGTCCATAGTAAGCTACTCGGTTTCGCACCACATACACGTTAATAATATCAACCACATTAGTAGTCACAAATAGCAGAGTTTTTCCTTCTATGGTTTTGCAAAAGTACAAAGACCATTTACATCATTTTGCCAAAATATCATTTTTGCCGTCAACTGTGACTATATACATAAGCTATTTTTCCATTTGATAGAACTGATTGCGTTCAATACTGCTGGTTGCTGATTGATTGATGATATAATTATATATAGAAACGTTTGGAATGATTATCCGACAGTTTTTTGGCTAAACACAGATCAGATTTGTCCATGTAGATCCAGTCTGGGGTTGATTTTTCAGTAACTTAAAATCTAAATCTATTTCTTCAACTAAGAAAAAACTATTGAAATTATACATAGGAACAAGTCTACACGGCTACAAAGCTATTTCTGACATTTTTACCTTTACCTTTTAGATAGCTTAAGAACAAGACATGATTGTATGGGTTGCAGTAATTTTGTAACGTGTAGAATACATTTGTTGTGTGAGGCTGTTATGGGAAACAGCGAAATAAGTTCTCTTCGTTACATGTATTGTTGTCTGACCAACAAAGCCCTTGGGAAGTTGTACAATAGTGCAAATCCTCTCTCCGAAATCTCGCATATATATGGCATACACATAGGGTTTTCTAAACATTGAAATAACAACATCAAGTTTTCTATCCCAATACTATTGCTTTAGAGTCTTATACTTGTTATAAGAGCGCGTATAGACATTTGCTAATGATAATACACATTCAATGTGTGGTACATAAGTGCGCGGAACGCAAACATTCGGAAATCTCCAATTTAAAAATTGAGCTTAACAAAGTAACACGTCTAAAGGGTTTTCGCTAGATTTTCGCTATAGCACAGGGAAAGGAAGTAGTCGAAATTATAACAAGTACAGAAAAGACGTTAGAAAACTATCGAGATTCACACCGGTGCAATATATATAATACACACAGGAAAAGCTGCCTTCCAAGTCTTTGTTTACTTGAGAAGCGTACGGGCACGCTCGTTGGCCATTTTTATTCGGACTTCATTTGACTCCGCCTAGAAGCAAAATCAAGCATTATTTTACGGTTCACTGCATAATCCCTAAGAAGCCATGTCAAAGGTCATCCATCATACCTCGCGGTTGATACGGTCCAACTGTCTGTTCTGAGTATCAATCTCACCACGCATATCAATGGCCATGTTCCTCAAGTTGCCTACCATTGTTGACACTTGACCCATGTTGTTCTCCATTTCGTCTTCTCGAGCATCGTTTGTAATTCTAGAACAAAAGGCAGGATTATTAGGGGGTTTTGTTCTTGTTGAACGATCAAAAGAATATTTTTGATATTTTTGGGCCTCACTTTCCAATGTAACCACCGTAAGAAACCATTCCATTGTCCATAACTCTGGTCGGCTGATTGTTGACAACTTTGCCATCGTCGTTGCCCTTCCACGTACTCGCGTCTTCTTTGAAGTCGGAAGACCGCCTTCAATATACAAACAGATTTCAATGAGTATCAATTTAATCGTGTTTCAAAGACGGCAGCTAGTGTGTAGTTTATCCACTTACTTTTTACAAGGAAGAACACAAATTCCGCAACATTTCTCCATCCCCTCCAAGTTTTTCTCAGCCTCTCTCATATCTTCGTTGATTTGAATCATGCCCTTTTCAATGTGATCCAGTTGTTCTGAAAAACAAAATTCATATTATGCTTTAGGTCATAGGTTACAAGGAACGTTGAGAAAAAGTTCCACGAAATCCAGCAATTGGAATCAACAACACACGTTTGAAGAATCTTTTTAAATCTTCGCCTCGATAAATCTAATTAAACTTGCTTTTCTGTACTCATATATTCAGAATACAATTCTGGCTTATCCTATCAAAATCAAATAAAGCTTTCGCTCAATCAATCAAATCTTGTGACATACTTGACAGCTGACAGTCTCAAAGCAAATTTTAGCATTTGAAAATAACGGAGTTTAGCCGATATAAATCTAGCACCAATCCAGAAGAAGCCCTTGCATAACACTCTGGTCTTGTTGGCCGCACCGCTAGATGGCGCTAATATGATTCTTCTCCGTCCTAACAGCGTCCCTTTGGACCCTTGAATCAAAATTCGTCATTTCGCCGCTCATCCTTCAGCTGATATCTGCTTTGATCTTATTGTTTCCCGCCTCAACCGGAACATACTGATTTTTGAGCGTGCTTTTCAAGGTCTCTGGATTTCGGATGCATACATCTAAATAATTCTGTCGTTCAAGGACTCGGCATTTCCGGTCGACTCTCTAGTTTAAAAACTTTGTTGCGTGTTCCAAAATTTTGACTTGATTAAGTACCTCCTTGGTCGTCCAAGGCAACCAGGGTTCGGATTCCTGCTTCTTTGCTCTGTAAAAATGGGGAAAATTCGAATTAGCAAGCGATTCAGACAGGGCATTTAAATTCAATATTTCCCAAACATAATTTTTCCTCAAGTTTCATCGGTTCAGCTGTTACCTAAAAATAATTTCCAGGAAAACTTGGAACCTTTTAGCTTCAAGTTTGTGCAAAAATTCCAGGAAATGTATCCTTTCAACAACATTTGTACTCTTTTTCCTCTACGCGGTTTCCTCATTGATTGAGGAGCCGGATGAGGATGTGTGGCAACAATCAATCAAATCCATATTCAAAAGCTGTCTTTAGATATATCCTCAAGTCACGTTTTTATATACTTGAAGTTCCCACGTGAACGGGATCACACGAGTTGAAACCGTTTCGGGAACTATATAACAGCCGAACCATGTTCCTTGTATATAGAAAAATCGATACTTGACAAAGTAACGATCAATCACTCACCTCCTCACAAAGGGCCATCATTCGGCGTGAGCTCTCGAGCGACTATAAAACGAAATATCGATCATTAATTATGGACCCATCAAGCGCCAATTTCAAAACGCAAAGCGCCACAGCCTACGAGCCAACCTAACGAGCTCCACCTCCACTTCCCCCTCCCCCCTACATCGTTCCATACTTTGAGCTTATATACATTTTTAACGAAATCAGCTCTAAACGACCTAGCAAGGATATCTTTTGGACAGATCTACAAGCCACCAGAAGAGGAGCTTTTCCACCGTTCGGTCTTCTGGTATATAATCCACATTAAAAATTCATGTTGTGACATTTACACGAGTTCCACATCTTGGAACAATGTTGCCCATACAATATGTAGCTGCGGCTATATATGGCTCAAGTTCATAAATAAATACAAGACATACATTTGATATTCCACTAGCTGAACAATAGAAAAATGTCACAGGGTACACAAAGGTTTGCAAAAGTCCAAGGCCTTGAAGCAGCCAAACTTGAAACTTAACGAAGAAGACTCGTTTCCTGTCTTTCTGGGGTTACAAGAATCTTTGAGCAGTTCTTATTATTTCTCGTTTACATTTTGTATTTTATCGACATTGTGGCGGGTTTGATCTGCTACTGGTCCAAGGAAATCTACAACCTTCTAATAAGCGCGCGCGCTGCGCGCGCGCTTCCCTATTCTTCAGGTTCTTGGCTCAGTGGCTTTGGCTTTTCTAAAGGGAAAAAATGTTGGCAAGGGCATTTAGTTCTTCTAGAAGCTTTCGATTGTTAGTTTGAAATATTCTTTTTCACAAACAATGGCCAGAGCTGGCAACAGTTTTTTACTTACATCATCTGTGACTTGGTTTGCCTTGAACTGGATCTGTTCCAGCTCAGACATGGGACGCTCCTGCTCGACTGGTGGCGGTGGTGGCATTTTGACCTCGTTTTAGCGGTTCCCGCGCTTATTATTCTGGAATACAAAAGAAGACACAATGTTAGCAATGTTTTATAGACATTTCTCTCCGATAGACACTCTAGACATTTGACGTCTAAACTCCCAACCCTGTGTTTACAGACGGAGCAGCATATGTCAAACATCAATTTAGAAAGCCATTAAAGCACCGAAATGGATTCTGCAAAACCATCAATTTCCTCATATGTGTATACCTAAAAAAGGTTTAATTTTCATATGCTCTTTGATTTTATTCCTACTCACTGTACTTCCTGTATATAAAGCCATAAGCAAATAGAATCAATATTTTTGTTCTTTGAAGAAGCCTGTTGTGTAGTATAACCAAACGGAAATTCTGATCAGCTCCTTGCAAATATTTGTATACCTGCCGAATACTGAGCAATAGTAGAGAGCTAACGCTAGAAGTTTTTATAGAAGCTTCAAAAAGCTTCTATTACGGAGATGGCTCGGTCGACTGTATAATACCTTTGTGATCCCATTACGGCGCACACTAAAATTCACAGACAGCGTTTTTCATGTGTGTGGATCAAATATCGATCGGGATTTCGCGTGTGGGCTTCTTCACGCTGCAAAATCAGCAAAGCTTGGGCAATGTTTCACAATTTTGCCAACCTCATGCAACTGTAGAGGATGAACCCTAGAAAATTTTGCAATTGGCATTTTTTTTGCAAATGTGCCCTAGATTCACACATCAATCACGCGCGTAGTTCATTTCGAGTTCGTTCGTCCATTTAAGCTTGGGAAGAATTTTCCCGAATCAAGATTGATTGACAGCTGTCGTCAACTGAACAGATCACGAATGCCATGAATACATATCAAGTTTTCTCAGCTAAAGCTATGAAATTCGGTTCGTTTAAGTTTCTCCTAATTGCAATTCAATTCTACCACCTCCAAAAGCCTTCAATGCATAATGCATGTGGTTGCAAAAAATTTGCAGAGTCCCCGCGCTAAAGCTGACCTAGGACGACCCGAATTGGATGCGTATACACTCTAATGTAAAAAAAATCTTATGAAACGATTCAGTATGCACACACGTGCATTATCACATGAATAATCAGTTGTTTGAAGGCTGAAGGTGATGTTGAAATCGATCCTGAAATAAGCTAGTTTGCGAAATCTTTTATATGGTTCGTGGTCATTGATTTGATATGACAAAGACACATTTGCGATTTGCTATTACTGCCAAAACTTTGATGCACTTTGGGAGTGTGAAATTTTTGCACAGTTCTTTCACCTACTGTCGAAAGCCTAACCATAAAGTTTTTACAAATAGATTCACAATAGTTGTACAACACACACTTTCAAAACATTAGCATTTTTCAGTTTCGAAACAACTCATGATGGTGAACGATAACAAGGTGGTGGTGGTGGAAAGCTAGTTCTTTTCTGTGCGTGACGGGCCATCTGATAACTATAAAGACATCCGTTCTAGATTTGATATTTTAACGGTTGTAGCTTATGGCAATTAAACTTGTGGCTTTAGCAACTTACCTGCACGTAAGTGTTCGAAGGCGACAGCAACCTGTGCTCCGCACGATTAACCAAAAGTTTTGACTATTCAATAGTATCACAGACAGTTTGTAGAAAAATACATGTAAGAAGAGAAGTCAGTCGTCTTTGGTGGGGACTTGATGATGGACAAATTCCGCTTGATTGTTGTAACTTGCATATATGTGAAAGACACTCGTTGATGATCCAGCAACAGATCCACGACATACACGTTTCTCCCGGCAATCTTCAAGTACTTCCGCTCCTGACCAATGTACGAGAAAGCTGCCACGTTCCTATGGCTGGCTGTTGCTGCTTTTGGAATGAGGACAAGGAGAATTGGATGTATGAATCTTGCAAGAGCTGAAGTAGTAGTAGGAGTAGTTGTCGTTGAGAGAGAAAGTTTCGTGACTTTCGTCCAAGGTCCAGCTGCTGCTGGTACCAGCGATTCCAAGTCGAAGAAGACCACAAACTAGTTGTTTTACAACTTGAAGAACGTCGTTCCTTTGGAAGTTGGCAATGACTTTGATATTAAAAGCTTTCTGTCAAGGTGCCAAAACGTTGTTGATATGATGATCCTTGTTCAGGTCACACACATACGTGGCTTGCTTGATATTTGCACCGTATCCACACACATACACACAACTGATTATGAACGGGACAGCAGGTACTTGAATATTGATGTGGTTCTAATGTTGTCTTCTTCTTCCTCGGGTACTACCTGTGGGGTATAATAAAATGACTAAAGTTGGATATTATTGCAACAGAAAATGACGTAAATACACGAGTCATGGGGAAAACAAACCTGTGATGGTTTCTCTCGCCCTCGCTGCTCTCCTTTCTCCGTCCTCCTTCCGACAATTACTAACCACGGTATAGCTTCGAGAGCCCAAGTAAATGCTATCATCAGAACAAGTTTTGGAGTTCTGGAGAAAACAGCTAGTCTGCAAGAAAGGATAGTCGATATGAGTCTAGTGGGAAGTTGGAGAGCCTGGTGGCGTTCTAAAGTAGTTGATCCACCGCATACATGTTTGGTCCTTGTACCTCTGAACTTTCTCCAGCGACGTAGCGTGTTGGTATCATGGGGTGTGGAATCAGTCATGTTGCAAGGAGGACAGCTGAACCGACTGGAGCCGAACCATCCGAGTCCCCGAGAGGCTTCAGTACTGTACTATGAAGCAGAGAAAGCATTGGATTAGAACAACTTTCTTCTTCCTTGAGTGTAACAGACATACAACACACACGAAACTTTGTTGTTATTACCGAGAATGAGTTTAATAGGCAGCTACCGGATGGGTCCAAGATAGCCAAGCTGTATTCCATGTTTGGGCGAGCAGGAGCTTCGAAGGATAAGGTCAGATGGACGGAGCATATACATACAATTGCCATTCTCAATGTCCTTGCAATGCTTTTCATCCTCGGCGGCAGTTTGTTCGTGCTGCGGGACCTGTGAAACGTTTTATGGTGATATACGGTCCTTACAAGCATCACTTTCTCCTTGTAATTTCACGAGATAACATACACATTCAAGCCAAAAGAACAAGATCGTCGCTCCCGCTTCCTTCCATGGTTCTTCCGTCGCCAAGTATGTGGCGGACCTCATCTACCGCCCGCCAAGATGCCAACGGAAGGGCGCCACCATGTGACCTTGAAATTCCGTTCACACTCTTCTTTCTTCATTTGGTGAGCGCGTTTATACATTCTTGGGCATCCTGGGGCGAGGAATTCGACTGCTTCATCTAATGAGAGAGCTGGGGGAGGTGGTGACAACTAAGGATAGCGTTCTTGAGATTGCAATCATTTTTCACATCAGCCAGCATGCAATTTCTTTGAAGGTGCTTCTTAAGGAGTTGTCGAAAATGAAACCCTTTTGGAAGTTTATACGCCTTACCTGACACAATAACAAGAGTAAACAATAGAGACACACTGTTGAAGAAGAAAAATGTTACGTTTTTGTGGTATTACAGGATCAGCATTTGAGAACTCGAGGAATCCGGTTGGTTTCTGCGAAGTAGGTATCAGAATCTGCAATACAAACCAATCTTGATATAAAAAGCCCGAATGTCACTGGCTGTACGGTATTATATAAAAGATATTCGCCTTGATTACTTTGTTGGGTGGTTCTTCTAAAGCTATGTGATCACTGAGGCGCGTGATTACCCCTGGGGACATGATTGCATTACGGAGATTGCGAACGTGGAATATTCTGGTATTATCTGAAAAAAGAGAACAATAATCCTTGCAAGACTTGCCTAAACGGAACATTTTCATCCGTGACTTCAGCGTGCCGCTGTATGGTATTTTTTCCGACCCGGCAATCCTGTAAACAATTGATAGACCACTCATAATTTGAATTGTTCTAGTTCTGACGGATGCTCATGATCATGACTTAGCTATTATCAAATTAGTAAGTAACAACTAACCCTGTAGCTATAGCATATCGTTACACAAACATCAAGTGCATCGCGGTCGTCGGTCGTCAGTTAATAAGCGGCACCGGTGGATTAACATGTCTTTTTTCCGTACCGCTTCTGAATGTTCTAGTTCGGATTCTACACATGCTCCTTCATTTCCCTTACAGTGGGAAGAGGAAAACAAAAGATAACCAACAATAAAATTAGCAAAATAATGACATCCGGTGAATCGACTTCGTGGTTAAAATCCGAAAAACTTCAACTTCGTGACGCAATCAGTTTGGCGTATCTTGCGAAAAGTTTATTTGAGCATTGTACCTAGAATAACGAACAAGAGGATAAATTACAATCATATATAAAAATATACTTCACGTAAACCTCCAAAACCTAGCTACCGGCAAAAACTGAAACAGCGTATGCTAATTGAGTTCGCCTTCATGAACGACGGAACAGTAGAAGAGCAAGCGGTTGACTTGATGTTGCTGATAAACGGTGATTCCACTCGCTTGGAGATCTGCAAATGATGATAAAAATGTATTAGTCAGATTCAAGGTTGAGTTAGGTTTAGGGCATATCCGCACATTAGATAGGCATCTAAGAGGAAAAATTTAAGAGAATAAAATAGTCGTTGCAACCAGCTGCAACAGCTGAAACGGTTCATACCTGAAAACGCTGATGACTGTTGTTGTACCAATTCCTGAATGCCGCCAAGATTTCTAATCGCCAGCAAAGTTAGTATATTCAGTAGATCCTCATTGAAATTCTTGACAAACATCGTCACGAGCTTGTTACATAAAGACACCCAGTTCAGAGAATCCACCAACTTGTTCGGATGAGGGTCAAGCTTTAAGAAGGTTTGTAAGAAGCCGTATACAGCCGGTTCAAGCCGGGTGTATCCAGTGGTAGCACACAAAAAAATTGATGCTAGTTCACCAATTTCTGCATGTCCAGGAATGTACTTTATCACTTCGAGAGCTAGAGTGACGTGATCTGGTTCGGTGACTCCTCTTCGCATAAGACCTTGACAGAATAAGAATTTTAGATTCGACGAAATCTCATGAGATTGTGTCCGAAATATTCTGTTTCCTTACTTTGCAAATAATTTTTGAACTTTTCAATGACGTTGTTGTCCATGAGATTCAATGCAGCTGCAATAGCGAAAATACGCAAGTTGATGCCAGTCATGTCAGATTGCAAATTTTCTTGAGCGCATGAGAAGGGTAGCACATTGAAAAAGTACTTTTGAAGGTCCGGGCCCGAGGATTGGTTCAGCTTTTGGAGCTGAAAAGACAATTTATACAAGATTAACATACAATGTTGCAAACAGTCTGACGTTTGTATTGCACACATGCAAAATATTAACTTATGGCCTTGGCAACTTCAGAGAAAATGCATCCGAGAAAAAAAACTCTCCAAAACTGATTGTGCCGAGTGCAAAAATTGTGAAGTAAAATTAAATTTGTTGTAAAACTTTACAAGTTTGGACATACCAATGGGTTAGATATTTTTTCCGATTTGTTTGAACTGCGTCGATGTTTGCGCGTAGACACAACCATTTCTCCAGAATTGCTGTTGTTATCACCGGCAACTATGTCGCAATAACTGATTGTCTTGGTGAGAAGGTTGGTTATACAATCCAGAACTTGGACGGCCACCTTGCCGATAGAGTTGGATCCACGGTTGTTCTCCATTATTTCGCTTTGGCCTAGAAGAACAGCATAACTCAAATTCCAGCAATCAAAACTGCAACTCCACTGTGTTCATCTCACAAACACATGTCCCGATTCGAAGAATTACTGAGCTTCGAAGAAAACTCTTGTGGTGAATAAAATAGAAAACACAATGACAATCTAATGAAAACAATCTTTTCAAAACTGTGACTATTTTTTGTCGCCTTGAATGAAACTTGCAGTTTCCATTTTGCCATGCAAACCCATCCCAACATATGGAAATTAACATGAAGGTCTACTCAACTTGAAAAAAGGACTGAGAACTTACGTTTCTTTCCCTTGGCAGCTGCCAAGGATTGCTTCAACGGTGCATTTGTTGGAGCAACCTCTACCCAAGTTTCGACTAAAATAGGTAGACAGCCCTGTATAAACTGAAGGGTGAAGACTTCCTTGACGTTTTGCTCATGGACGAAATTTTCCAATGAAGAGTCAGTTCCTGCTATCACGTCGGGTGCCCCATGAACGACATCGCAGTACCCGAATGAATATAGCACTTCAGATTCAGAATCAGCATCCATGTCATCTACATCCGGTGTCCATTCTACTTCCTTCGCATTAGGCTTCTCCACAGCATCGACATTACTTAGGTACAAGCAATCTGTGATCATTTCCAGAATCTTACATCTCTGCGTGACATCAGTAGAACGATCTGCGAGGTCAGTTTTGACATGAACAACACTAGCGGTGCTTGATTTTCCCGTGCTAGAGGTCGATATGAGCTTCAGCAGCGTGGGTATGATTGTTGATTTTGAGCGAGCCACTAACTCAGGGTACGATGTCATCAGCAGTGAAATAAATGGAAGACAGCCTTGTCGAACAGACGGGTTCAAGTCAGTCAATGAACAACGCAGCCTCGTAACAATCAAGCTCCAGAAAGGAATTAGTTGGCTTTCCGTAACCTGCAATAAATCAACACAGTGTTGAACTTGCACTAATTTCAATGATTAGTTGTAACTAGTTGAATTAAGATCAACAATGCCCACAAACTGGCGTACCTCAGAAAACAATACTGTAGCAGCTTTCATGTTCTCTTTCCTAACTTCAGATTCAGAATCAGAAGTCAGTGCCGAAATTTTTTCCACGATTTTGCCGAGATGAAGGTCCAATAGCTGATCATCTGTCAAAATCAACTCTTGGAGACTTTGTAAAGCTTCGACTTTTGCATTGACATTATGGTGATTTAATGACGCAAGGATATCCTGTAAAAGTCAAAAATAGGTTATGGTACGTTCGTAGATCCGTTTTACAAACCTACTTACGTATAATAATCCTGTGAAAAGTTACAGTTTAAAATATATATAAATTTACTTGAAAGGTTTGTTTTCTTCGAGTGGTAATTTCGGTGTCAGCAGCAGATTTTAACTGTTCCCGAATCACAATCTTCTTGGTTTGCAACTTCGGTTCAATCACATTTTGAGCCCTTTTCAACTGAAGCTTTGCCTTCTCCTGACGCCGAATCTTCTTATGTTTTCCACTCTTAGCCATTTTGAAACTTTTGATCGATACCAAATATATATATATATATATATATTTCAAAACAACAATTAACCCAATGTTTACCAAAAATTGTAAATATTTTCTGGCCCCTGTCCGTCAAGATGGAAATGACGAGCTTCAACAAGTCTCGAACGCACGTGCTCACTCAAATATCGCGCCTAAAGTCAAGGATATCGCTATATTGTATTTATGCTCAGTAAACAGCAAGCTTTAAATCCATTTGGGACGCCGAAGATGAAGGAGAAAACCAAAATACACGTTTTTGGGCTTGAGCGATCGCCAGCTTTTGCCGTTAAACCTCTCAAACTAATTTCTGTTGATTCATTCAACTTAAAAAGTTTTATTAAACCATTTGCCATTAGTCCATAGTCAGTCAAGACGTGAACAAAACAGATGGTTGTTTGCAAAGTGAAAAACACTTTAATTCTTTTGCGATTTTCCTAACAAATATTGTGCCTTCAGCGTTGTGTTGTGTTTCATTGCTAAAATCTGTAACTTTTGGCGAGTCAACAGATACTGTCAACTGTAGTTTATGTAGTCGTTGGTGCTCAATTAATGGCGATTGGGTTGGAGTAGAGCAAAAGGTGGTCACGGCGCTGGCCACCCTCAACTGAACTCCAACATATATAATGTTGGAGTAGACTCCAGGGTGGCCACTTGATTCTGGCGAATTTCGACCTGCGACATGTTTGGATAATGCGACCACCTTCAAGTTTCCTCCAACATTATGTTCAATGTTGTAGGAGTAAAGCTGAAGGTGGCCAAAAATTTAATTTAAAGAAAGGTTAACCAATTTATTTAGCTTAACCGCTAGACCGCGGTGGACCAGAGAGATACCCAGGGCTTTTGAAACCTAACCAAACCTGCATGGATTCGGTTAGGTTAAGTTAAGCCTTGGTAACTGACAGTATTGGGTTCAGAAGAAATTAACCTTTTTTTAAATTAATTTTTTGGCCACCTTCAGCTTTGCTCCTACAACATAATGTTGGAGTAAACTTGAAGGTAGCCGCATTGGCCAAACATGTCGCAGGTCGAAATTCGCCAAGATCAAGTGGCCACCCTGGAGTCCACTCCAACAATGTTGGAGTTCACTTGAGGGTGGCCACGGCGCTGTCCACCTCCACCTTTAGCTCTACTCCAACCGGCGATTGTACGTGCTTCGATCTTGCATCATTCATCCTTTCCTGACAATTCTGACTTTGCATTGCGATCCAGTGAATTCTCTGCCGTGATTCAAGATCCAACAATGGAAATTGCTGACCTCAGCGGGTTTCAGAAGTGTCATATAACTGACTAAAGTATGTAATAAGAAGTGGAGCTTAATTGTAATGACACTTGTGTTGAAATCAACCTTTTGCTTACTTTTAATCAAATTGTTGTTTTGTTTGTTTCAGTTTTTGCGTCGCTTCAAACGTGGGTTGTCAATATGCGGCTGAGATCAAAAATCATCTCTACCGGGAGCTTGTTGAGGAAACAGCAGGTGAATGAACAACTTGATTGGAAGGATCTTGGAAACGCTGAATTAAAATATCTGGAATGCATATCAGTGACTGACGAAGTAATTATCTGATTGATTGAAACGTTGGAATGGAGCTGGTAATGTGATCATCTGTCAAGAATCCGATCGAGCGATGCTCATTGAATCAAGTCATTTACACTTTAGACTTCTTTTGTATTCTAGATCCCGTTCAAACGTCATCAGCGCCACTGCTGCGCTCCTTGCAAAGAATAGTGTGAATTGATACATAGTTGCAAATATTTTGGTTGAGAAAGTCTCCCCATGTGTGCTTATGCCAGTGCTAATGAACGAAGATGGTAAGAAATATCAGATCTGGCTAGATTAACTTTGTTAGGATTCGTTCTGTAAGTAACTTGTGTATATATATCTACCTTGCCGAGGGAGGAGTTTACTAAATGGCAAAATGCAAGCGGGTGCAAGAATGACAGGAGCAGGAGCAGGGGATCAAGATAGCTTCAGCCCTCGAGCTTGTCTGAAAACGGAATCACGTATAAATTGAAGCGAACTAGCGAACAAGTCTCAGTCTCTGGTAAGAGCCAGGTAGAAAAGTGGTTGGTTGCTCTGGAACACTCCTGAGCTTACAGTTTCAAGTATTAGGTACATATAGGGCGAAAAGGAGTTATTATACAATATACGATACGTAGCTTTCTTTGGTGTTGCTAGCTGCGAGATAAAGGAACCACCAGGGCAAGGCGTGACAGAAGAAGAAGAATTATATTATTATTATTAATCCAGTAGAGAGACAGCCACTCCGTTCTCAAAGACATTGTCATCAAGACTTGACTCGTAGTAGCCGGCTAGACAAGACAGACGTGATTTTTTAAATAGTGACCAATTTCCAGAATGGTGACCTCGTTAAACTACCCACTTGGTGGTGCCAGTAGGCACTGCCTGTACCACACCAGTGTCTTCTTGACCGTCGTGCTACTGTTGACTCGGTGCACAACGGGACTACATCATCAATCCGGCGGACCCAAGACCTACAGTCACCAGAGGATTTCCCACCACCAACAACAATCAGCCAGATCCGAGCCAACTGGAATGCCTGGAGCATCCACGTCAGCTGATGGACTTGCTGCCGCTGCTAGAAGACCGGTGATGGACCGAGGAGAAGTCCCTCGCCACGCTTACAACCCCCAGGCTGATGCTTCACAAGGGAGTTACCAGGGTGGTTTCAACAGTACTTTGGACGGGCCACAGGCACTGTGTCAAGAAGGGAAGGGAGGTTGCAACTACGGCGCTGGACTTGACATGAGGGCCATCAGTTTGGAGAAGATCAAGCAAGATATCCTGCGGAAGCTCAAGTTGGACGAGACCCGGTTGCCGAACATCAGCAGCAAGACTTCACCCATTGCCGAGTACCTCAGTGAGGTCATGGAAATGCCCAGAGACATGCCGCCGACAGAAACGTTCGACGACGATGAGGCTGCTGAACAAACCATCATTGCTTTCTCGAAAATCCGTAAGCCATCAGTTAATTGTCATTTATATTAACGTTTCGGGTTCAACTTTATAAACAAAAACTGATTAACATTTACTTTAGCATAGGTAGATTAGACTTGAAGGAAAAAAAGTAGTGGTGGTGGTTGTATAGCGTTGAGTAATCGGAAACTTCCTACTGCTGCGGAAACGTTAATATTAACAAGAGGATAGCTTAATAGCTTCGTCTCTACGTGTCCACAAATTATGCCTCCACGGCAGTTACCATTGTCCACTTGAACACCAGTTGATCATGTTATGGCTCGTTAATTTGTTCAAGGTTTTTAACCGTCGAGACGCTTCTCCAGACTTTGATACAGCCCACATTAATTTCACACCCTCATAAAAATCTCACTCTCGCTCAGACTTTATATGATTTAGTACTTCTCTCGTAATCCAAGTTGAGGTCGCCATGAATACAAGTAATTTGAGAGCTGATCCTGGAGCCCAAGATACATACAAGGTTGACCTTGTCCATGGCATTAACCCCAATAATAATGAAATTAAATTAAATCCCGCATTCGAAGCTCCAGCTGATGCTCCACTTTTGTTCAGCTAACATTTTTGACACTTGTTCCAGCTCTCGGCTTTTCAACTTGCAAAGTTTAGCAATTAATCTTCTCAAGAATCATAGGGGTCCGATTGATTTCCGAGTTCGCGGTCGCCTTTTTCAGAAACAATTTCTGTCCACAGTTTCTTTTCGTACTTCGAACCAACTATGTATGTTCTTTTGCGGTTTGAAATCTCCAGCATTTGTTGAACTCGCAGATTCTCCAAGAAATGTTTCCTTATTCTGTCATACATTCTGCAAGTTGGAATGGAATCTGTTTTCATTTCTCTCTCTTGTTTATGCATTTCTGAAATGTTTGAATTGTGCTCAGCAATGTCTTTCTTCTATCGAGTTCCAGCTCTGGAATCTAAATCACGACTCAAGTTCATGTTCTGGTCTTACGTCAGCTCTTTCGGATTCAGACTCTCCACGACTAATTTATTTTTTAAACATATTTACAGTTAAGGCTTGGCTGAAGGTGACAAGTTCAGAAAGTCACCTTCGTTTTGGACTTTGGTTGAAAAAATCCCACGTGTGACTATTATGTCATGGCGTGAAAATTCGCAAACAAACTCTCTCATACCATTTGAAACGTTGCATAATGTTGGGCATTCAATCTTGTCATGACGCTAATACTTCGATGAGAAAGCCGCCGCCGCATTTCTGTATCAGCAGCCGGGTTAGGATTTCACTTAGTCGGTTTTATTATCCAGGGTCATGCAATGTATCGATTTCCGCTGTCGTCAAGCTAGTTTTGTATTGCGATTTAAGTGATGACTTGTAGATATTTTTCTTATTCCATCACAAAGAAGTTGTATTGAATTCAATGTTCTTGGTCTCTCCCATGTAGGCGGTTTTGCAAAAGTTGTGTTTCTTATTTTACGGCTTCGGATAGCGGGCGGCGAAGGTAAAATGATATCCAGCGTGTAGGCTGGTGCATCAAGTCTGATGAAACAATTTCTAAAATTATATATACCTGCCCTGTTATCGCATGTTTAAAAATAGGCTCAAGAATAATTTTTAATGGTATCAGTTGATTTTGCTGCAGCTGCCGGCCGGCCGGTCGCGTCTTCATCGTTATCAAAGATGGCCGAGAATAGCCACATTCCGACTAACGACAACTGACTGTGGGCGAGTTTCCCCCATGAAATCAATAACAAGTTAAGGCCGTCTTGTATACGTAATGATATGTAACTTGTTGGTTTGGAAGTGATTTTGACATAAAGTCAACTGTACAATTGACATTACACTCGATTGACTCGATATAAAAGTTCAAGTCGACAGACGACAAGTCAGCTTGCGAGCGGATGATCATGTTAATCGGCGTTGACATTTCATAGTTGCCGGGTGGACTTTGTTCAATGTTATATTGCAATAGTCTTGATATATATATGAACTTGAACAACTACTACAGGTCGTCCACTTGTTATTATTGCCTTGGATACTCACTCACTCTTGCCTTCTTTGATCCCTTAAAGCTTGATGGAAACTGGTAGAAGATTCGGGAAAAAATAGTTTGCAATCATGCACAGCAAGAAGATGGATTAAGTGTAAATTGGTTCTTAGTTCTTGTTGTCGTCATGATATAGTTAATAGTGAGTCACGGTTATTTTGTGGGTGTTATTGTAAATTGTACATTTACCTACGGCTTTCCGCGTGTCAATACAAGAGGGCGAATCTTTGTGAGAGGTTGGGTCATGTTGGAATAACGTGGCGGTTGATGAGGTCAGCTGTTGCTGACTAACTTGACTTGTAGCGGCGGGTGTAAGCGCTTGGTAGAGCAAACTTGGATGATTGGATTGGTGGAGGTTTATCGCTCGTGCCAACGTGTGTGTGAAAGTTGACCCAAGATAGGCTTTCAGAAGAGCTCTTTGGTGCAGAGTTGCATGGTAACGTTTTTTTGAACAAAGGAATGCTGGCTTTTGACAAGGGCTATAACGAGACTAGCGTTATATAAACACGTGGATTTGTAGGGAGATAAAGAGGAAATGAGATGATAAGGAGATGATGATGAGCTGTGACGTATTTTTGGTTTTGTGAAAGTGGTGAAAGTTGGAGGGGCGGCCCCTCCTGGCGGATAGCTGTGAGTCCAAGGGGCAGAGGTCACAATTGGTGCATAGGGACACACACACACTCGAGTTATCATGTTTACGACAGATGATGTAGAGCGATAATATTAAGGGGAAAACATGTATTTGGAATAGTCTATATGTTTAAGTCAATATCAAGGCGACTAGTTTACTTACTGTTAACGGAGCTAAAATTAAGTTATATGTTTGATTGAACTTTGCAATAGGAGATTGAACCGTGGAAGTAGTGTGGTGGGGCCGAAAGAAGGAATGGAGTTTTTTGATGAGAGAGAAATGACGGTACTTGGTTTGCGTTGGTGGAGCTTTACAGTTAATTGATTAAGTGGTTGATTTTAATGATGGTGAATAAATGTTGAATCAAGGTCAAGAATGTTGCAGGGACACGTGTGGTATGTTGTGGAGGTTACGGAAGTTGTTGCGGAATTGTTGGGAATGAATCAAGTTGCTAATTAATAATGTGTTGTTTTTATTATTGCAGAACCTCTGAAGCTGAGTGCGAAGGAATCCCAGGATTTGTACTACTTTAGCTTTTCTGATGGAAAGCTTGTGAACATGCGGGTGGAGAGTGCCGTACTGTACATACAAGTGAACATAACGCCAAGTACGCCAGTTCAGTACCCTGGAATGCATTTCCGAGCGCATCCAATGGAGAAAAAGTTTACAAATTTCACCATCAGGATTACACAGCACATTCCGCAACAGAAGAAGAATGAAAGTCCAGTTCAGATTGATTATGGGTGAGTGAATTGCAAGGATGGAATGAGGAAGCTAGTGGCTTGGCATATTTTTATCGGTCAAGGGTGTTTGTAGGAAGTAATCGATTAATAGTATTTGATTCATTTGTTTTATAGCTACTTCAAGCCGGTATTCAGGCCTTCAGATGATGTGACGGAGACTCCGATGAAGTATGATGGGACGAGATGGATTATGGTGGATGTGAGGGACGAGATCCTCAAGTGGATCGCTGCGGCTCCAGGCTCTAGTGCTAAGAAGGTTGGACTACTGATTGAAGCCGTGAGTCCAGACGATGAAATCAGCAAGGATGTCAAGATTGTAGGATCTGATGACCCGGATGGGCTCTCTGCAGCTAGTGTAAATCACGTAAGCTTTATGGATGCATGCAGCGTTTGGGGTTTGCCTTCTGGTGCTAATAAAGGTTTGGATTGTTGTAGAACCCATTCTTCAAGCTGAATTTGAAGGAGAAGCCCAAGACGCGGCACGCTCGGGATGTGAGCATGGTTTGTGATGAGAATTCGGCTGAGACTCGGTGCTGTCGCTATCCGCTTACGGTTGACTTTGAGGAATTCGGCTGGGACTTTATCATAGCGCCGAAACGTTATGACGCTTACTACTGCTCCGGCGAGTGTCCTCCAGCGTTCCTGCAAACGTATCCACATAACCACATTGTCCAACAAGCCTTACCTTCTGGAGTTGGCGGTCCTTGTTGTGCTGCGCGGAAACTGTCTCCGATTTCCATGTTGTACTTTGATGCTGACATGACTATAATTTATAGTACGTTACCTGGAATGATTGTTGATAGATGCGGATGTACTTAAGAAGATGAGGATTTAAGACAAAGGTGTATCTTTTCCCGGCTTGTAGCAGTTGAAGTAGATGAACTGATTGTAATGTATCTATCGTAGTCTTTGAAATTCAGGAAGTGTCAAATAGTAGTTGTTTGCCCCTTACAGAGTATAGTACAAAGAGTTGACGTCATTAATTGTAGTGTAGGACCCGTATAAAGGGAACGAAACAGGGAAATTTTGAGTTGTTTTTTAATTTTGTTTTTCCGAGTCCCTCTCTCAACAATCAAGTATAATTCATTGGCTTGAATGATCTCTAAAGTGTGCGCGTAGTAGGATTATCTATAGAATCTACTGTAGAAATATCTGGATGCTATTGTGATGAAGGAGTTTCTTTTTTGGGATTGCGACGCTTATTAGTGTTTATAATTGTAGTAGTTGGTTGCTCAAAGTAGTAGATGCGAGATTTGTATCTTTTTGGAGCGCACAAAATCCTTCCCACCACACATGTACTTATTGACCCTAGTTTTATCTAACGTATTAAGATTAGATGTAATGTGCAGAAATGATTATCTTCCCCTGTCCGTGACTTGCTCGCGTCTTTATCCTTCAAGAGTTCTTTGTAACCCCATAGTACTGTCTAATTTGCCATTTGCCGCTTATGACACGTTTTGTAAATTGACATTTAGGATTGAATTACTTTTCAAGTTCGTTTGGCAAATTGCCATTCGGCTGCGCATGTACATTTTTGTGTAACTCGGTCCGTTTCGCTAATTGATATGCTTACAATGTTATGTCTAGAGAGGGGATTTTTCGCAGCTTACTGTGATGACGGGTAGGCTAGATTATGTAGTCCTGACCTGAATTTGATGAGTTTGTAGAGCTGTAAATGATAGGGCTTTCAAGGCAGAATTACCGGAGAAGATCACGTTTTGCATGGGAAGGTAGCAGGATTAGGATGCGTTTTTCCTGGTGTTGTGATACTATTGATGTAATACCGGTTTAAGATGTAGCTAACATACGATTACACTAGTAATCTGGCATTCTTGTTATGTTAACGTATAGTCGAATTTGATACTTCTGTTACCGTTTCAGCGCAGCTAAGAAGGCAAGAGGTTTAAATGCCTGGGGCTCGGTGCAGCTTTATTTTGGTCATGTATATTCTATGTAGGACGAGGTCGAGCGGATCTTATAAGACTATTATAAGGTACAGATTTGTTAAGTTTAGGACGTTGAATCCGAATTATAATTTAGTTAACTAAACTCTATTAAATTATCTCCTATTAAGATTGAATTAGTTTTTCTTCACCTGCTGAATAGGGTAGTAAGGTTAGACCTGATATTTTTCGATCCTGTACAAATCTAAGCTGTCCCACAACTGCATTCGTTCTCCAACAGGCTCTGAGACGATGAGACTTGGTCCTTGGTGGGTGAACTGGAGGTACTTGATCGGCGAACCAGAGTTGACGTCAATAGGCTTCCAGGTATTGCCACGGAAGTGGAGGTCAGTTCTACCGGTAAGGTTATTCATGAATTCTAAACGGCGAATACGTTAGGATAATCATGTTTCTCGTTTCTCACCCATTAGTTGTTGCAAACTCCGCCCATAATTTGACAATGTCAATGGAAATTTTGTAGAAGGGTGAGTTGGGCCCGATAAACCACGAGTCTGAAGGAAAGTAGTAGCCCATTTCCGCTCCGTGTCCTACGGCTACAAAGGAAATTGTAATACAGCGGGAATTTTGAAATTCTAACATTTAAACCTTACTAGGGTTGTCGATGTAATAGTCGTTGTAGTAAAAGTAGACGGGGGAATATTGGGCCTGCATCATGCCGGTATTCCACTGGTTAGCTATGTAGTAGCGGTCAGTCCACAAGTTCATGAATTGGGCGAATTGGGCGTCAAAGTCGATTTTCGGGTTGGCGGATCCGAAGTAAAACTCGTTGATTCTCTCGGTGACGTTGGTGAAGGAATTGTCGTAGTACAAGTAAGTGGGCGCGAGTGAAGTCCAGTTGGCATTGATGCCGTTTTTGAGGTTTTGGTTGTCTCGGATGGCTTTTGGATCCAAAGAAGGCATTGCGACAGAAGTGTGGTTCAGTAGTAAGGTTTATGGATTATGAAGTACTCACGGTTGATGTAAAGAGTGCCTTCAGCAGAGTTCACACCGTTGATCCAGGGAACTCGGTGGGCTTCGCCGTCCTTGATTACATCGTAAGGGTGCTTAGTTAAGAAGGAGTTTGAAGAAGCAACTTCAATGCTTGGGAGGAAGACTTCCAAGTCCAGTTTGTAAGCTCCCTAAAGAGAGAATCAAAGCTAGAAATACTCTCTTTTAGTTTTTTAGAATGTAGCAAAAACATGTATTTTTCAGAATTTACCCCACTCAGATTGCTGAGTCTTGTAATTTCCTTGGCGTCGGCACTTTTGAGGCATTGGACCATGGCCCGGCGATCTTGGGTTGGGCAGCCAAGGCGCTGAGCCAAAAGAATGGCCTGTTCCTCTGGTTTGGGTTGGAAAGACCAGATTTTTGTGGCGACGCCACTTCGGCTACTGGCCTTGTGGAAGAGACCTGGAGGAGAAGATAAAGGTGATAAATGGGCTCTTCTGGGAAGTAGTTAACGATAAGTTACCTTTGGTAGAGGGCGACAGGAGCAAGTAAGAAACTGCAGCAGCGCCAGCGCTGTGGCCGAAAATGGTCACTCGGTTCTTGTCACCTCCGAAGGCTCCGATATTTGTTTGAACCCACTTGAGTGCAGCGGTCAAGTCCTTCAAGCCCATGTTTCCGAGGATTTGGCCGTCGTTTGTATTTAGAAAGCCTTCAAAACCAAAAGTAATTCTCTATGCTGTTGAAACAAAATAAGAATCCAGAAAACATGGAAAATGCATCAGGTACCCATGGAATGAACTCGGTAGTTGGTCGTAACGAGAATGACGTCTTCGTCCATGAAATAGTCGGGATTGTTACCGTTGGAGGAGCCACCAGAGAAGCCTCCGCCATGGATGAAGACGATGACAGGAAGCGGCGTTTCCGAAAAGTTAGCTCCAATCTAGCAACAGGAAGTAATTTGTAGAGCCATTTGTATTTGAAAGTTTCAGTTGATTCTGGTGGTCTCACCTTGGGCGAAAACACGTTCAGGTAGAGACAGTCTTCACTTCCAGAATTTCCATTGCCTTGAATACAAGTATTGCCGTAGCGAGTCGCTTCCCGGACTCCATCCCAGTTCTCTGCGGGTTGAGGTGGCTCGAACCGAAGTTGGCCCAAAGGAGGCTTGGCGTATGGAACACCAACGAAGGAGTAGAAGTCACGTCCAAGCCTGGACACTCCAGAGGTGCCGTTCAAATCGCCGTTGGCAGTTCGGACCACAAGAGCTTCAGAGAAAGAGCCGGAGGTCAGCAGCAGTACCACGCCCAAGAGGGCCCACGGTGGAGAGATCTTCAGCATTTTAAGTTGTTGGTTTGGTTGGTTCCCACGCAATTATGAATTAGTTTGTGACTGCAAGCAAGCAATAATTTGCAGTTTTTGGTCATGATAGTTAAGATTAAGATTATATTGGGAAAACAACAACAAGTGTCCGATCAATCATTGTAATCAGATTTGAAACTGTATAGATCTTCTTTCCATGGCCGTGATTGACACTTGACATTTGATCAAATAATACATTTCGATTAATCAGTATAGGATCAGCAGCTATCAATTTATCGTCAAGTTGATGTGAATCTCAATTCATATCTGCACTGAACGTCAATAGAACTTTTCGTAGGTTGGAAAACAGATTTTTTATTGCAACGTCAAGAGATGGCGCTGATTTCTGAAACATGGCTTCTGTGGTGAACGCTCATTTCTTTTAGTTCTGGTTCAGCTCGTTTCAAACCGGATTTTTAATATATATAATACACGTGCTGATGAAGGAATGTAAAGGCTTATGTATATGTTTCAAGGTCATTCATTTTCATTTATAATTATTATGATTGATTAACATCTTTTATCCCACATGAAAAGCTCAACTTCATAAAAGTTTTTTTACTGCATGTAATTTGATATCAAAAAATGTAATTTGAGATTAAAAGGATATAACGTTTGATCGGCTTTTGATCGTCTTCAAATAATATACATTTCTTTGGCTGTAGCGAACATCTGGCAAAGTAGTTGCTGTGGAAACTCTATTGAACCCGCACAAAGACGCCACATTTGAAATCTCAAAATGTAATCTGATTTTACGAAACCTAATAAATATTATTTCCATAAAAGCACATAATTTACAATGTCATCTCCGTCTAAAGATACACAAAAAACCTTGAGCTCTGAGCATATTGAAGCTCCGCCACCACCAGAGAGCGCTGCGGAAGAGGTGCCTACAGCAGCGCCACCTTCCAACGCCGTTGCTGTTCGAAGACGATTCGATGTCCGCAGGGTACTCTGTCATGCTCATGCT